>JAVHNF010020247.1:0-10132 GCA_034783455.1 Micropsitta finschii | reverse complement strand
GGGTCTAAAACACTCATTATGCTAACTAAATGTAGTGCTGCTGTACCAAGTCCCCTCTAAAGCAACAAGCTGTGAGATATCCTAGTTATTTCAAAGAACTCCTCTTAGAAATAGCACAGATTTTGTGGTCAAAAGGAATGACAATTTTTTCTTCTTGCTGTGAGAGCTTGGAATGAGCTTCTAAAATAAAGTTACTTTTTCTAATAGTGTCATTAAGATCTTGGAGCCCCAGTGAAATTCCAGAGAAAGCAGAAATTAATGCAACATCTGCTGCCCATAGCCAGGCATTTCTAAGCAAATGGACTTTATTAAATAATCGGTAACTTGTTTATATTTCTATAGCTTGCTTTAGAAACATTGATTGATTCAAGCAATCCTATAATTTCATTGTCCTATAAACTTGACTGGAGATAAGTAAGGATTTATGTTCACGGATCAATAGCTCCACACTGACAGCAAAAGCCAAAGAATCCTGCCTAGACTAGTCTTGCAGTTGCAGAGAGCCATATAAATGTTTGCCTTTGTAACAATATCATGGTAAGAACAAGTTATAAATTCTTCTGTGAAGTTCAGCTTTTTAACACCATGAAAAATACCTGTCTTTGATTGAAAACCTACTTTAGATAGCAAAATTAAGGCTTGAATTCTCCAAACTATGTTTCAATGCTGGACCACAGGTCAAAAGAACTGTGAAAAACTTAACAGAAGCACCTTGTTCTGTATCTTAATTAACTAAACTGTGCTTATCAACTTCTCTTTCATCCATTAGCTCATGGGATTGACACCAAAACATATAAAGTCCGGTCCTTTTCGTCACTATGCCAATAGGAAGATGTAGAATGCTGGTTTTCCCCAATTAAGGGGAATATTTCAAGAGCTCCATGTGCTATCTCTAGCTACTACATTCCCCACCTTACCTCTCCAGTTTGCAGTTCAATAATTTTATTGAGGAATCCTTTCAATACGATATAAAAAGATTTCTTTAGAGGAAGATTACACACAGCCTCCTTAAAAATGGGGCAGCCACCTCGGAGGCAATTAGCCACAGCAATCATCATTGCACAGAGCAGTGTTATGGCTCTTCGATTGCCAGATGGAGAAATCCCAGCCACTGCATTCTTCGAGTTGCTGTAATGGGAGAAAGGGAGTTGAAGAACAAATAGAAAGGACAAAGGCACCCAAGAAGAGGCAAATCTGACTAGGAGGCCACAGGAGCATAGCGGCAGTCATCTACCCTGCATTCTGATTGTGAAAAGGGCAAAACAAAAGCTAGATGAACATGGTGCTCTTTCAAAAGCACTAGATTGCTAATACAGACCATCAGCAGCCTGCACACGTGCCCTGGAGGTCGGTTGCCAGAGCCAGAAGGGTGGAAAGAATGGGAGCTGAGGGCAACCCTTATGTAGACCAGCCCTCTCCAAAGGGTGCAGGTCCACTGGGCTGAACGTAGAAGGCAGGTAACATAGTCCAGCAGCACCAAAAAGGGTGAGACAGGACCAGGAGACACCCAGTATGTTAAATCAGCAACTGAAGCCACAGACACAACCTTAATGTAGCTCCTGGGCCCATGGGTAGAGTGTAGGTGAGGGGTCTCAGGTGAAGCCTGTCAGGACAATTAAGATCTATTGGTGGCCTCAAGGATATGACAGGCTCAATAGCCTGGAACAGGTAAAAAGATAATGACAGACACAGGGAAGTATGGTATTTGAAAGAATAAATTCACTAATACAACACATTTATCAATACCCTGTCAAAACTCACCATGATGAAATGGGGAAGGCACCAAAAGTCTCAAAAATCTTGAACCCCAATGAGGTAAATAAGTATTCTTCACCTGAGGCCCACCACTGCTTTTTCAAATAGCACATGTTTCCAGAATAAGCCCCATAGATGTGAATGGAGAATGTTCCCATGGGTTATGGCCTTCAGGCTGACAAGAATGGCAGAATCAGGTCCCATTTGGGAATTATGGGCAGTATCAGCTCTGCCTTTATTCTTCATCTCTTAATTGTTGAAAATTGGAGAGATCTGATGCAATTATCCCTCTGAGATTAATGAGATAGCAAAAAGAAAGAGCAAAAGAATGTTCAATCTATTAGACAATACAAACACGTCAAACCCAGGACAGGCATTATAGCTCAGGCTCTACCACCACTTATTCTCAGCACAGAAGAGGTGGTAAACTGGCACAAAGGGAAAAGAAAGGTCAAAATTAAGTCAGACAAATACTGTTGCCACAATACTGGGTTACATACTTCAAGAAGCCTAGAAGCTATTAGTTTACAACCACATGTAGAACAGCAACAAGACTGCAAAGGGACTCAAATTGGCAGTTCAAAGCAATCACTGAGGGCCAATCCCAGTTCTCCAGCAATTCTTTAGTGGCGTCTACAAAACTTCTCTTTTAAGCTGCAGAAATATCTCTTCATAGGACACAGGAAGATCTCCTGGAGAACACGAAGTGTGGGGTTTGGTAATGCTGCTCTGATATCTGTAGACAGGCACAACAGGGAGGTTGGTGAACTCTTGCCTCTCTTGCCTTTGAAAATGCTCCCCACGATAAATACTTCAAGATGACAGTAACTGCAGTTTGAACAGTCACGCTGGATACTTTCAGATAGCAGTAAGAACACAAAACGTGTGGGACACTGGAACACATGGAGCTGTGTCAAGAGGACATACAACACCTTCACCCTACGGGGGCAGTGTAGGGACAATATAAGTACATTGAAAAGAGTGATCTTCACTCATGCCCCTATCCAGGAGTTATTCATTGCTTAAATTTTCACAAAACATGATGAATGATTCTTTGTAGATCATGCCAAATATTCCCAAAGGTCTTCCTTAACTATATGAAAGTTAACGGGTAACTAACACACAAATTGCCATCCCTTATATGCTGCAGAAGAGCACATGTAACATGTGGATGGCTTTATCTAGTTCAGCCTTTTCTGCTCTCCCATTCATGGCTTTTTTGCTGCAGTCCTTTCTGCTGACCACTTGTACACTAATTCGGCAAATCAGAAACCCCTCCAGCTCTCTCATTCTCAGCAGATATGTCGAACCGCAGACATGCATGACCGGAGAGGGGGCAGAAAAAGTGGAAAAAACAAATTTACACAATCACAAAATCAGCATTTCCAAATCTCAAGTTCTTACTGCAAGTCTTGGCTTAGTTCAGGTTTTTGCTAAACTGCTAGTTCTTCATTTGTGTAATTGTGACAAATACAGATTTTACTGTGGGTTAAGACAAACACTAAAAGTAAGGAAACAATCTTTCAAATCCATGAAACTCAAAGGATTAGGGCTAAAATACTAATTAAACTGTTTTAATTGCTCAATTAAAAACTGCATGTTTTTCTTGCAGCCTCATGAATCTGAGAGTAAATTTGTGATTTCTGCATGCTTGAGGTTAGCAATACTTTCAAAAGGGCATGAACCCAATAAGCTGACCTGTTAGCGTGGGAAGAAAGGTTAAGTGGAACACTAAATAATGTGACATATGAGTTGAAACAGCAAGAACTTATAAGATTTCAACCCTGCTGACACTTGTTTGAGCTTGCTTTCTTGGACTGAAGCATAGATGGGATTTAAGCCTAAGGTTCACACTGAGTCCAGCCTCCTACCTCTTTCCTACATTGTGCTGCCTTCTACCAAGTGGCAGATAAGCACAACTTTAGACTGTGGCTGGGGCAGTGCAAAATGAAGTATATATTCATATTCAGTTTCACTGAAATACAAAAATCAAGAAGTAATCCATGTGTCCTGGTGTCAGATACCACGGAACATAACTTTCAGCCATCATACTTTACCCTTTTACTTGTTGCTGATCAGAGCTACAGTTTGTGGAAAACCATGGCTTCGTGACAATCTGAGAGGATGGCTTTGTACTCACCACAGAGCCAAATAAAGTCCTCAAGCTCCAAGAATCTTGGTGTGTGTGTGTGTGTGTGTTAAACAATTCTTAGAAGTTGCTTTCAACTCGTAACATGCTGCTGCTTTCTTTACTTTCAACCAATTAAATGCAACAAGCTCAAGTGAGAAACTGCAATGATAAACCAGCTCTAGCATGTGCATGGCCAGCAGCCCTGGCAACTGGCCACTTTTAGCTTCAGCTCTTCTTCCTCACCATCCATTTTAAACTATTCATTTAATCTCAGAACACCACTACCTGCAGACACTTCCCCCTCACCCAGCTCCGATGGTTACACTCACACAGCAACTGAACCAGCATGATGGGATCTCTGCCCCAGCACAGAGTCCTACAGCCATCAACAAAAATTTAAACTATGTGCCTGGACAAGATGCAGCTTAGAGAGCCAGACCTGTTGGACAGGTACCCTTATGTATAGGGTGCTTTCTCCTTCAGAACACCTGCTCTGTCTGTGGCAGTTCAGGCTAACTAGAGAAGCCAGCAACTACACAGATGTATGGAGCTAGGACTAATTCAGACAGCTCAGGGACAGTGGGATATTATGGTGAACTGTAATTCATTTACCTTATATTCATGAGCAAATTGACATATGCATGCAAGATGCCAGATGGCGTAAGCTGACTGGAAATGGAAAAGATGGGTTTCAGATGGGACCTAGGTTTATACAAGACCTGAATCTGAGTGCAGAAACAGCAGAGACATCACTGCACAGGACAAAAACCTTGCCATACATTAACTAAAATACAGTTTCTTGCAGTCCTCTTTACCTTGTTTTCCCTGTGCCATGTCTGTAGAGCAGTGATGCACTGAATGAGGGAAGTGGGGGCTGAGAGTGGCCTCTTCAGATGAACACAAGTATTTTAATGGTGTAGCAGAGAATGGCATTTTTGTAAGTGTGGTGCAGGTAGATGCATTCCATCCCTGTGTGATGCTCTCAGGTCTCTGGATGGAAAGCACCAACTCCAAGGGTAAAATATTGTTTTTCTCTTAGCATATGTAACTCCAATTAACCTTATTGGAGCATTGTGGGTACACTGAGAAGATTACAGTCCTTAATGTGCAGTTACAGCTGTACTGTAAATGCAACATTACACGCTTTCTATTATGGTTCGAGACCGCTACACTCTTCAAGACTGTTACAAACCTCAGAAAACAGGGGTTTGCAATGGAAGTGCTGAAACACTCAACTCTAAAAGTCCTGGCAGAGAGGAAATACAGCTATAAATTCAGCTTCTGTTTTCCAGCATATACATTGACAAGGTATGAACAATATGTATTTCTACACTTAGAACAGACAGATGTATACATTGCTCTGGGTAACCTTTGCTGTAAAAGCAGAGGATGGAAAGAGCTCAAAGTGGAAAGAGCAACCTTTTGTCTTGTCTTTTACAGAGTTACTGCAATAATGACATAAAAACAGCAATTGAAATGTAGTAGCCTGCTCATTGGGGTTGGATTCTGAATGCACTTTTTCATAAAGGGTGGGTTATGTTTCTAAAATCAGCAGGAAAAGGACACCTGCCCCCATATCCCTTCAGCCTCCTTTTCTTTAAAAAAGAAAACAACTGGCTATTTCAATATGGTTCAAACGACACTGCAAATCAATATGCTATCCATTGCAAAAGTGCATAGTTTCTATATATTCTCTGTATATTCCCTTCTATATATAATGTAGTCCCTAGCTTCTTAACACTGCCAAGGAGCAAAATTTGAGCTTGCCATTACTAGACTTGCTAACACAAAAAGACCCCAGTCTGTTTGGCAAGAGAAAGACGGGCAGGCAACTACAGTATCATTATGCCTATGGCATTTAGGAATTTCTTCAGATATTAACAGCAATGGCAGAGATGGGTCAATATAATCCCATTAGCCACATCACACTGTTTGACTTCTGTTATCTATGAGGAAAGGGAAACAAAACCAACACGATTGCTTTCTGCGAGGTATGATGATGCTGGGTAAACACGAAAATCCATGTCTGTTTCAGACACTGCAGCCTGACTGGCAGATGGGGAAAGGTGGAGTAGGGAGGTTCATGCCTTTTGCTGGCACCACCAGGAGGGAGAGGAGAGGGGCACCCACCACTGCTGCTGCACACATAGAGCTCCCACAACAGGAGATCCCACCACCACCATCCTCCTCCTCAGGCACCTGCTCTGCCCCAGGGTTTTGGTGGCATCCCCAAACATGCTGCTGCTCTTGAGATGCCAATCCTGCAGTGGCTCCCATCACCTCGGTTAAGTTAGCACATGTGGTACCAGCTTGCAAGGTAATACCCAAAACACAGCAAACCTGCCTGCAGATACTGTCCCTGTTTTTTATATTAGTGATGCTCACATGTTGGAAAGTTTCTTGAACGTGTAGGGAATGCTTTTAGGTTCATATGCCCCCACAAATTACTTTCTATTACATACATACTAGCAGTGCCATTTGTAATGTAAACAGCAAAAGCGCTAGATACACAAGAAGTCTATGAGGCATATGAAAAACTTCACATGAAAAGCAGCCCATAAGCCCTCCCCATAACAGCTGCTGGATTTTTTAAAGTAATGGAATAGCTGGCAAAAAGTTTAGCACTTCTCACCCACATCTCTAACACTTGCTATAGCAGTCTCCCGGTAGATGTGAATCCCCTCCTTGTGGGTAACTATTTGAGGCCACCGTGTTTAACTTTTCTGCATGCTTCATTCATGAAGAACACACACTCACTAGCTTTCTGCTTCCGCCTTTCCACACAGTTGCAGCCCTGGTGTCCACAGTGTGCAAACCCAACACACCCAAAAGCCATACCTCTACGTTGACCCAGAGGCACCTAGTCTCTGTGCATGAAGGGAATTGCCTCATTGTCAAGACCTGTTCAGCATTTGGCAGCAACTGCAGACATTAACAACAAAGCTATTTTATTATCATTAAAAAGACAGCAGAACTGAGAACTGCTTCCGCATCTTCTGTTGGGTGAGGCTTTTACTAGGACTGACTCCTAGTAGGTCTTTGCTTCCACCTTTTTCATTTAAATAAGGTCTTGCACTGTCGGCCTTAGCTAAAATCTCACGCTCTGCTCCTCCAGCCTTCAGTGTGCCCCCTGCTTGCTGTCCCATCCCAGAAGCAGTAGCTGAGAAACAGCGTCATTGGCCACGAGTACTGCACACAGTAAATCAGCAGTCTTCAGCACAGTTAGTGAACTATTTGTAAGAAAGGACCATCAGGATACAACTGTGTCACGGAACGCACTCCTTATGCATTGGCAATCACCATTAGATGCACATTCAGCCCTGGGAGGCCTGCAGAGCGGCCTTGTACAAAAAGTACTTCCTAAAACTCTCTGGCAAATTTACACTCAGGTGCAATGGCAAGGCTGGAATCACTTCCCAGGCACCTGCTTGTCAGAGGATCACAGCCCAAATGTTCAGGAGTGTTTCACCTGACCTGTGAAGCACACAAAGCTGTTTCTCCTCCCTGCACTATCCTGACCACTGCTCTGTTTTACTAAGCAGCAGGACGAAACTGAAGTATTTCCAGGGATTTTCACTGTAGTGATCTGCGCAGCCTGAGACTTTCAGTTGCCTGCCTTTCAGCAAACAGCAGAACACTGCAACAAGGAAACACATGTAGGCAAAGGCTTTTGCAGCCACTTATGCAAAATTTGTATTTGGCTGTTTCTCTTTTCTAAGACCTTATAAGTCATCTTAAAAAGGGAAATTAAATAAATAAAAAGCAAGCTTAAATTCAGCAAGAAGCTGGATGTTATAAGACTTTTTTCAATAGAGAGAGATTTCCAGTCCCTGAAAGCAGTGGGATTCCCTCCCCCACTTTCTTCTAAGATTGAATGACCATTTATTCCCGCTAACCTTTACATAAGAGCCAACAGCCACACTTCTACCCACAGCTGCAAGGGGGAAAGACATCCCTACACAGCCGGTCCCATGTGCTAATGCCACAGACGGAATCCCAATGACTTGCCCAGCAACGTGCCATGGCAACACCTCCCAGCCAAAAGCATGGGGAGAGGAGGACCGGGGGATGAAGAGGATTTAGAGCCCCCCTCTTTCACCAACTCCAGAGCAAATCCGAGGAGATGCCTACCTTTACATTCCCCCTGTGCCTCCTTCATCACTTCCTGGTCGGGCTGCCAGAAGGCAGCTGCGCCGCAACAACCCGAGGGGAGCGGTGCAGAGCGGAACCATAGCTGCTCGCACGGAACAGATAGGTGCCTGGATAGCTGCCCTCGGCCCAGTAGCGAGGCACGGCCAGTCGGACTACAACCCCCAGAATCCCCATTAACACCCTGCCCTCTCTTCCCCGGCTGCCCCGCGCTAGGCATGCTGGGGGTTGTAGTCCTGCCGGGGCTGCACCAAGGCGCACACACTCCCCGCTGCTCCCGCTTACACGCCCTGGCTGGAAAAGGATTTGCATGGATGCAAAGGAAACAATCATTCTGAAACCTATTAGATGACTTAAAAGAAAAAAACACTCTCTATACATTTGACTGTATAAAAAAATCAAAACTCAGCAAATATTTTTGCTTACAGTAAGGGGAAAAAAGGGAAGTTAGAGTACTTGCAGCGCTCTTCATTCTGCTGGGAGTTTAGGTTGCTGGGGGGTAATTTGGGAGGAAAGTGAAAAAAAGCTATAAGCAAGTATTGTCTAATAACTTTGCAGAATCAGATGGCAAAAACTTAAATGTTCCCATACACTAATTAGTTAATGACTAGCCTTGAGCCTATGAAAGTGCCTGTACTTGACTGTATCCTCAACTGAAGTAAATGCAATTGAATCTCATACTCCAGTTGTTGCAGAAACTCAAGGCCTCTAGAAATTATAAGCATGGCTTAGTAATGGTGTGATTTTAGAAGTAATTAAGGGCTTATCCACATTGGGAGTTGCTGCAGAGTAGCTTTACTTGCATAACTCCCCTTTCCTGTGCTGGACATGTATTTTACACTAACAGTGCTTTATTCTGAATTAGTTTGCACCATCCAGGCTTTCAGTTCACAAGCCACCTTTCCCTGAATGGATGGACTTGTGCAAGGTCAGCCTAAACTGCATATTCTGCTTTTACCTTGTGTTTGAGCCTTTATTTAACAATCTCTTCCCAAAAGCTTTGGACTTTGAACTTCGGACTGAGCCAGAGGTGAAGCTTCTCCCACAGTCACTGCTCTCCTACATTTGGGAAAGCAATAGGAACACCAAGTGTCACAATATCCCCCCAAAAACCTTTTTGGAGCATGGCCCTATTTGCCTAACTGGGAATGTTTGTTTTCCTAACACTGTGAGGAAGGTTGTGCAGGGAAAAGCAAGCTCTTCTTTCAGAGTAAAATCTCCTGTTAGTAGTTAGTCTTGGATGGTAGCAAGTTTTAGCAATACTTCGTGGAGAACATAAAATTTATAATCTGCCCATAGTCAAAGCTTTAAAGTTTCGCCCAAATGTACAAGAAGCCAGGGAAGTTCTTCCAAGACCAGTAGATATTAAGCCCTTGGATATGGGATACAAACAGCTCCCCTTTACCTGAGGGGAAGAGGAGGAGAAGGAAAGATCTTAGATAATGGAAAATAATAATACCTGAGTGATGCAGGAGGCTTTAGTGCACAGACAGGTGGTACCTATGAAGACTTCTTAGCTTCCACACAGCACCATGCCACAGCCAGCTCTATGCAGTTCTATGGCAATGTCCCTCAATCAAGATGACTTCCCAGACCTTGGGATGTGATGCAGAGGCACAGAGGCCTGCCAGAACTGCAGAGGCCCATGCTGCTTCATGGCTTGTAACCCTGAGACATAGCCCAGCTCTGCACAGAACCAGAGGGTGGCTGTAGGAATTCTTCAGTCAGGTCAAACCATTGAATTGCTTCTGCACTCCATCTGGCCCAGGAAAGGGTTTAGCTGCTTTGCAAGGCACTATCTTCTACTTCTAGCACAAGCTGGCAGCACATGAATAGCACACTGAAGTCATAACCTGGATAAGCCTTCCAGGATAACTGAGATTCAACAGTATGTGACTTTAAAAAGTAAGTTTTCATAGACTTGTTAAAAAAAAAAAAAAAAAAAAAGGTGAGTTTTGACCTAGCACTTTTCATTCCAAGATTTCGGAATAATCTTTTTTAATGCAGGTTTAGAAAAATTAAAAGGGGAGAGGAGAGGAGAGGAGAGGAGAGGAGAGGAGAGGAGAGGAGAGGAGAGGAGAGGAGAGGAGAGGAGAG
>JAVHNF010020240.1:0-11046 GCA_034783455.1 Micropsitta finschii | reverse complement strand
TGTGCAGATGTTGAGATGTGATCTTTGCTTACTTCCCTGCACTGCTTTTATTGTCACTAAAAATAAATGGTAAAACAGTGTAAACTTCAAGCCAAAATTTATTTAATGCTGGCGTTAGTCCTGAATGAGATACTTACGTAATGGTTATGCTTCCTGATTTGTTTCAACTTTCAAAATGTATGCAGATGGGTTTTTTATCATTGAAGGTAGTTCACATTTAATAGTTATCTTTAATGAAAGAATTTAATACTGAATTGTAGAATCTTGAACTGGTATATAAAAGAAAATGTTACTAATTTATATCAGGAAGATTGCTATTTTTTATCTGAGAAGAAAAATGGGAAGTGTTTGTAGTTAACCTAATGATCTTGCCATGTGCTGAATTTCAGTAAGATACCATCAAATCTGTTAGCTAAGCTCTTGCAGTCTTCAGGAGATACAAAGGAAGGAGAAACAAATGTAGTGGAGGCCCTGGAAAGAGAAGAGTTGTATTTATTCTAGCTACACTACTGATTGATACATTGCCTTGCTCTGCTGTATAGTGTGCTGTGCAGACAAGTTTTCTGTAAAATCTTGAGTTGATTAACTTCTATAATAATTAATATAATTTCTGCCAGTGGAAGTTTCTTGTTGCAAGAGATCTATAACCTTACGTAAACAGAAGATAAAGTTTCTTCTTCATTTCTTTGTGGAAGGTTTCGTATTGTGACCATAAGTATGATGTTTGCCATATGCATTTTTATGTAAGGTAGCAGTTTAAAAAAAAAATTGTTTTCTTCTTCAAGGTATGGAATATATGAACGATGTAGAGAATTGGTGGAAGCAGGTTATGATGTACGACAACCAGACAAAGAAAACGTAACTCTTCTCCACTGGGCTGCAATCAACAACAGGATAGATCTGGTGAAGTATGTATTACCCTTGAAAATTAATCATAAACTAATCATGCCCTTAAAAAATGTTTGATTCTTTTTTTAAGGTGTTAAATAATCTTGAGTTTTGTAAAATCTCAATTTTGGGTTTTGACATCTGGGGGAGGGGGAAGAAGTTAGCAGACCTTATTTATGTTTTGGCAGCAATATTTCGATGATGCAGGTAGCAGAAATAAGACCTGTTATATGTCCAAAAGTCAAGCTCAGACTCTTCTTAGGTGAGATAAACTGGTGGAACAGCTAGTAAGCTGCACATGCAATTTCTTCATTGGTTCTTTATTTGGTTTAAATACCAAATTTCTTTTTTCTTTCTTCTTTTGTTTATTTTTTTTTTTTTTTTTTTGAGGAGGAGGGGAAATTTGGCACTGGGTGATAGTGAATGTTGAAGCAATATTAACATGAGGCAAGGGGTAGTTCCTACTTGATTCAGCATTTTGAAAAGTTCTAACTTAAGTAGATTCTTTGCATTTTAAAACACAGCTGTTACAAAAGAGTAACATTGTAGCACCTCTTGTGTTTAGTAACAAAATAATGGGAGCTGTGGGATTTGGGATATTCTTTTGCTTTTCAGTTAGTAAAATCTAGAGTTTAGTATTTGAGACTGTTTTCAAACATATTATCTTTCAGTACTTGGAGAGCTTAAATTCTGAGGGGATAATTCTTGTTTAACAAATCATGAGTGTGTATAGAACATGCTGTTTTTTTCCCCTCTACCAATAAACTGCAAAAAAATGACATGAACTGCATGTTTTCAGTCCTCTTCAAAACAATTCTTATTAATGAATGTGTGTACATAGACATAAAACCAAATGCAAAGCATCTTCATTTAAACATGTTCTCCCCATGTATGTCCTCCACCAGCACCTTCATCAGATCAGATCTTGAGTTTCTAGAAGATCTCGGGTTCATGTTTTTCTTCTTGCATTTAAAGGACTTTGTGTCCTGCTGCAGTTCTCTTAAAAGGTGGTTAAATGAATGAAGACAGGTAAATAAATAAAGATTTGTATCTCATGAGAAGGGCTTTGGGTTCATGAGCTTTCTGGGGAAGCTGACTGCAATGCAGCCTTCTGGTAAAAATGTCAGTGGTATACTGGGTCCTTATTAAGAAAAACAGTGCCAGCACGTTGAAGGAGGTGATACTTCCTCTCGACTATTGAAGGTGAACATCTGTGTGAAGTTGTTGGTTCCCCTTTGGACTTACTGGCGTTACAAAGATGATTAAAGGACTGGAACATCTGACATAAATAAATGCTGTAAGTGCTTGGGCTTCTTAGCATAGAGAAGGCTTTTTTTGTTTTTTTTCCAGTCTATATATAGGATCCTCAGAAAGGATCTTATCAATTTATGTAAGTACCTGAGATACCTGGTAAATATAATACCTGGAATCTTATTGATATTATAAATATCTGAAGAGGAGGAGTAAAGGAGACAGAGCTTTCTCATTAGTGCCTAGTTGCAAGACAAGAGGCATAGGGCATGAACACATGTGAAATTCTGTCTTAACATTACAGTGCACTTATTTTACCATGCAGGTGACTGAGGACTGGCACAGGTTGCCCAGAGAGGATGTGAACTCCTCATCTTTGGAGATACTAAAAACCCAGCTGGGCATGGTCCTAGACAACATGGTCTGGGTGCTTAGATCAGGGATGGTTAGGCTGTGTGTTCTCTAAAGGCCCCTTCCAACTGATTTCTTTTCTGAAATAGATATCACAGAAGGTTTTATGTCTTTATTGTGGGTAGGAGCTTACAGTGGAAACCATAATTCTGCATTTGGTATCTTCCTTTCATAATAAAATAGGTAACCAATGTGCTTTCTGGCACAATGAAAGAGAGTCTCTTGCAGAAGCAATGCAGGATCCTGATTTAACTGAATAACCTGGTTTGGCTTTTTTTGTGAGAGTACATTATAGATCCTATTGTGTTCTTCCTTTTCATTCCATTTTCCTTCTGGGTTGTCCTGGGTCTTTATGGTTATGACTTGCTCTGAAATAACTGAAATGCATACAATTTTTCAGCTACTCATTTTTCTTTAAGAAAAGAAGAGCATCTAAAAGCAGTTGTTATATTTTGGGCTCAATTTTTTATCCATCTGGAATGCATAATGAAATATCTGCAATGAATTGTTCATCTTCTTTGGGCTTATTTGGAAGCCATATTTGTATTACAGATATTCCATCTCATTTGGTAGGTCTTTATAACGTCTGAAAAGTGAATAGCATTGAGACAAGTATCATCATTTAAAAACATGAGCCATTTGAAAAAGTAGGCCTGTTTTGTGGGTAATGTTTCTGTATTAATTTATGTATGGTTTCTGTATTAAGCTTCACAGTGCAATGAATCTACCTGCATGATACTTGATTATCAATGTAATGCTTTAGTTCAGTAGCATTTTATGTATTCTACAGGGGTTCTTTTGTTGTTTTTTTTTTTTTTATTTATTTTATTTTATTTTATTTTATTTTTATTATTTTTTTTTTATTATTTTTTTTATTTCTTAACAAAAAAAAAACTCCTTCCAAAAAATGTGTCTGGGGACCTTCTGTTGTTCACAGAGTAAAATTGGCCCAAATTTTAAATTCCACATTGGTCCTTTTTTAAAGCTGAATTTGTGAGAAGTACTTCAGCATGTGAGTATTTTGTGGTATATTTTATCTTCTTTTTTTCCTCCCCCCCAAGCATATTGCTAACAATTTCCTGCTACAGCAATTATATTTGACATAGAGATGGTTCAAAATGCCACATCCAGATAGATGGAAGTCTGCTTAAATCTGTCTGAATTGCCAGTTAGGTCTTTGTTATACATTAGGAAGATCTGTCCACCTATGTTTGAGCGCTGGAAACTTGTTCTGAGAATTTTAGTTCAATGTAGTTTTAATTGTACCAGCCCTATCTCTTTCAAATTATTTTACTATGAGCCCTGACAATTAAATCTAATGTGTTGGATTCTTCCTTTTTATTCAACAATACGTCAAAGCTCTTGTCCCTTCTTGAAGCTTCCCTACCACTGTGACATACGGCACAGCATTTTCTTCCTGCTGTTTACTGACTATCAGTGTGTTTAGCTGTATCTGGAATTTCTTCCTCCTGATGCAGTTCTTGTACCCTTAAGGTCCTCTGTCTTTAGGGGGTCTTGATTATTTTAGCTTATATCACCCAGCATATCAGGTGCTTTCTCAGTCTCCTGAGAGACACTGTTTGTTCTATTTCCTTTGAATGAAATATTGGTTTTAGTTGATCCTATTACATCTTTATCAACGTCTCTGCTATTTTCCTATTGTGTGCAGTGGATAACTTCATTAAATATGTGGGCTAGTAAGCTTGGTATCACAGAGATGGAGCCTAAGTGTAAGTGGTCTGCTCTCATGATACCAAATTTCAGTGCCTTGCTTACTGGGTATTGACTGTGTAAGGTCTTTCCAATGAAGCAGCTAAGCAGCTCGTCTGTGGAGAGCGCAGGCTTAGAATTAGACTTGTCTTATTTTTAGTATTTCTTCATCCTGTCTATTTTGAGACTTGAGATTCAATCTGGATAACGGTGGAACCCATTGATATTTTATAAGAAAGACTATATAACCTTTTCTTAGTTTACAGCATCAGTGTCAGACATCCACAGAGTTATTCTTTGTTTCATTACGATATTGGTCTGTTGGTCTGTCTTCAATTCACTTTTAGAAAAATGCAAGAAATTGGCCTTTTATCTCTACAGTTCCTACTGCCTGCATTTCTCTGTTCCGTTTTGAACTTTCGTCAGACATTAATTTCTTTTCTACTTTTCCTCCTTCTAGCAACAGTGACTGTGTGCACTTTGAGTCCGCAAGCATTGAATGAAAGCTGAGGGAGTTTTCAAATGCCTGACAAAGACTTAGTGATCCTAAGTGGGTATCAGTGGAAGTATTTTCTTCTTAAGGCAACCTTTTTTCAGATCTGCTTGCTTTGAATGTAAGTAGATTGCCTAAATAGGACTTGCACACTTAGCATCTTCTAGTGTGGAAGATTTAGATGACTCACTGAGAGTAGAATAGCCAAGTTCCTCCTTCTACCAGGGACATTCTCATCAAGCACAACTTCAAGATCTACCTAGACAAGAAGATTAAGTTCTCAGTCTGGTTTTGCAGAAAAAATCTCACCATTTTTTTGTGCTGAATCTGAAATGCAGTGATAAATCTCAGCTTAGTCTAAGAACACTCTTAAGGAAACATAAAATGTGCCATCTGGCAGGAGATCACCACCTTGTTTTGTCCCAGTTGTCAAACTGCAAGTTCTTCCTTCTAAATAAAAGGCACCAACCAGTAATAAGTGCTGCTGCTCAGTAGAATCTGAACATATTCTGTGTTTCTGCAGGGACCAGTGTTTGAATGAAGACAATCTGTTTAATGTTCACCTCCCCATGAGTGGCTGTCACATCAGCAGGATGGATCCCAGCTTTGACTGTTAAGTTATCCATACTGTCTTTTATCTAGGCAAGATTTCCGTGGGAACTCCTTCGCAAGGGAGACTAAATAGCTTCTTAGTGTCTTTTTCAGATTTGTTCTTTGGTAGCTGATACTTTGCTCCACAATAACAAAATTACATTGCCCCTTTACCTTCTTATATACATGCTTATCTTTTCACCTACCACCTTGTCTTTTCTGTGTACCAAGACTTTCACAAAATCTTTGGTTGTTCTCACTGAGATTTCAAAAAGCTTAACTTCAGCCAAGAGATGTTGCAGTTTTGTTCTTGTGGTGTTGGAAACAAGCAGAGTGGACAATCAGAGCAGATCCTAATTATGATAAAAACAAGAATTTGTATGACTTTAGTAAGTCTCCTGTAATTCTTCAGTGTGCCTCATGGCTCTAAAGCAACTGTAAAAAAGGACTCTTCCTTGAAATCTTTTTAGTGTAGACACAAACAGCTAATGTGTTTTTCAGTTTCTGTTCCAAAAGTTTCCTTTTTGGGCTGTTTTTAAAGTTTCTGAATCAGTAAGCACTAGAGAAAAAGAAGATAGTTACTCAGAGAGTGACGTTTTTCAGATAGTTCTGTTCGTTGCCACCCTTCTTGCCATGTCTTGAAACACATAGAGGAAATTGAGGTGCCAGAAACAAAGTGCTGAGGATTTGAAGGATAGTTTGTGTGGGTGTGAGAGCAGCATTCACATATGCCCGGGTGGTATTTTGAAAGCAAAAGGTCTGTAGGTACAGGTACTTGAAATGTGTAAACACGAATCTATAGCTAGATAGTACTTTTCAAAGGTCTGTTAGCAATAGCTTTTTTTTCCCATTGGCTTATATAGTAGTGAATGAAGAACTAGAAGCCTTCTGTTAAGGTGTGTTTATTAAAAACATTAATTTCTTTGTAATGTGTAAATATTCTTTCACAAAAGAAAAGTCATATTGCCAGGTTAGAGTCCCATATAAAAAAGCAGTGAAAACAGTTCACAGAAGCAGTACAAGTGACTATGAATATAAATTTCTGTGATTAAATGTGGGTAATTTGCTTTGTTCCTTCAGGTAGCTTGTATTTTTTATAAATGTTCTGGGGAGAAAAATAATTTCTAGCCCATCATTTAGGGGTGTATCCTAAATACTCAGATTTGTTTTTTTTTCCTTTGATTAATAACAAATGAGAAGCATGTGAAAACCTTAGCAGTTGGCTAAATGTGTAACTTAAGTTCTTGGAACAATGACTTTGGCAGGGCCATTCCAGAGGTGATATATGCTGCAAATTGAATTGTATGGAATTTTTTCTTTTAGCCAAAATTCTCTAAATACAATAGTCTTTTAGCAGCATGTTCTTGTACCAGTAATTCCTTTTAATGCAGCAACCCCTAAATATTTTAGAAGAATCAATTTTATTAAATATTTCTGTGGTAGCACAGATTGTACTAACATACTTGCATAGCAGTTATTCTGTTTTACCTTAGAACCAAACTAGGAAATAGCAGCATGTTTAAAACACAGTAACATGATAGAAAGTATCCCTACTCTCTTAACCTGCATCAGAAAGGTAAAAAATTGAATGTGTATGCATGATCTATAGAAAAGAAAATTATATCGAGGCAAGGAAAGGTTCTGGTCTTTTGATCTTCCTGTTTTGCATAATGTCAGATGTGCTTACTGTGTGTCCTCTATATTTAATGAAGGCAAACAATAATGTTTACTATTTCTGTTATTCCAGATACTATATATCAAAAGGTGCTATCGTTGATCAGCTTGGAGGAGATTTAAATTCGACCCCACTTCACTGGGCAACAAGGTGGTGAAAAATCTGGAATTTTCTTTTCCTGTGTTTAATTTTGAATATGCTATCGATCAATTTATGAAATCGCTGTATACAGAGGGAATACTCTGTACAAGAATTAAGTCCTTCATTGTTAACTGGGCACACTGTGTATGTAGTATGATTGAGCTTCAGGAGTTTTCAGCATGTAGTTGTTTTTTCTCTAACCTCTTTCTGATATAGAGGAAGTTAATTATTGTGATAGGAAAGGAGTAAAGTAAAATTAGAGTGTATAGGCACCTTGGTTTATTCTTATTTTGGAGATCTTATTTTTGTCAGTTTGCTGAAGTTCAGCAGCCCTTATGCAAATGAGGCTTGGGATGATTTTTGTGTGACATTGTCCTTGCAGTGTTCTATTACGTGTATGGAATGCTTTAAGATGCACTTAAAAATCATACTTATGATGCAGAAGATGGTCAGAGAATAATTAATGGCTGGGAGAAATGAAGACAGCCTTGAGTAGTAGCTGCACCTTCACACAGCCACCTAGAAATAGGATACAAAGGAACACTGTCCATATTAATATTTTTACTGTAGACTGCAAAAGGAGACTTAGAAAATTAGCTTTTAAAACATTTAATATGTCTAAGTAATTTGTTTACTGAAGAGGAGGATTTGGTTTTTAGCCTCCCTTAAAGATTTTAGCTTGTATATTTCTTTTTGTTACAGATCACTCTCTGTGTTAATAGCACAAAAGCTTGATTAAATTTCCTGGTGTTCATGGCCGTAGTCTGTTGTTCTGTGAAGCAGTGTCTGAAGCTGCTTCTGACAGATTGAAAAGGCCTTTTTGCTCATGGCAGAAACTGTATAGTTAGGCACCTTGTCTACAAGAAGGATATGCCAATGCTCATTATGCCAAAAAGATGCTTGAGCTTTTAATGTAGCGTGAAGGAAGTGTAGGCCTTCAGTTTTCCTTTTTTTCTTCCTATTTTTATTTCACTACTGTTTTCAGTACTAGAAAGATAAACCATATGCCTCACAAAAAGTGAGAGTATATAGCCAATTTGACATCTCTTAAAATAGCAGGTTTCATATGTGGATTGGAAGAAGTTGGAGTAGACTAGATTTGTAAACCGGATTTCTAAACTTACAACTTTTTTTTTGTTGACTGGCTTTTTGCTATACAACACTTCGGTAAATTGCATGTGATGAATGCATTGACTGCACGGAATTTGCTGGTATGAATGAGTTTGCTTAGTCAGTTGCAAGAATTGGATCATGGCAATTGTTTTCAAAGTATGAGTTGAAGTGCGGAAGCTCTGGTAGTATAGTAACTGCTAAATATATTTGTTGTGTTCAAATTTTAATAGTTTTTCTGTGTATTGTTAGTCAGTTGTTTGTTTTTTTTGTGTTTTGTTACTTTTAGACAGGGTCACTTATCCATGGTTGTACAGCTGATGAAATATGGGGCAGATCCGTCGCTAATTGATGGAGAAGGATGTAGCTGTATTCATTTGGCGGCCCAGTTCGGACATACTTCGATTGTTGCTTACCTGATAGCAAAGGGACAGGTACATTTTCCATCAGGAACAAGTTTTGTATTTTGCACTCAAATTACATGTAATTGTATGTGGGTTTTGCGTTGCCAGAAAAATCTTGCAGATGTATAGCATAGTAACTTGCATGACAGGTGTGAACTTGTTTAAAACATAGCATTAATGGAGTATAAATGGACTTTAAGATGTTCTACTGTGATTATGAAATCTCCCTGTGTTTGTTTGTCCTCATGTTTACGTACAGATTTGTCCTGTTTATCTGAGCATATAATACTTCAGTCCAAAAGAAGCTGTCTGTCTTTACATGTGGAAATACATAAACACACAAAACTTGCTTTAAAATTTAGATCTTGTCGTCTTGGAAAGAGCTCTCCTTATCAATAGCTTTTAAAATGATGATTTTTATTAAAATCACTAAATATTATCAAGTATGGTTTTCGTATCCTTTGTATGCTGTAAGCTTGAATTAATTTCAACAGTAACTTTTGGAAGCACTTCAGAAAGTTCAACTTTAAAATTATGTACTGATTTGTATATTTAAAATATAGTATGTTTTAAATATAACACTACCAAGAGCATTGTAATAACAATCCCATATCTCATAGCTCTTTAGCTATACTACACACAACTACAGGAACAATGTGGTTTCTGTAGAAGCTGTGGGAAATACATGTTTCTACTTTTTATTCATTTTTATATATTTTTGCCTTCTTTGTGATGCTGTGACTTAGGTTTGGAAACTTGAGCTGCTTTTGCTTATCTGGGCTTACCCTATATGCTGCTTGCAAATTAGTTTTGCCTTTTATCTTTATAGAGACCAGGTTCTCTTCTAGCCGACGAGCAGGCTTGCCCTAGTTCTAAACCTTAATCGTAGTACCTTTGTGATAAATGACAACTACATAAATGTCAAAATAAATGTCAGTGTAGGCTGTTGTGCATTGTTAGTTCTGATCCTAATGCCTTTGTGGACCTGCATGTTCAGAAGAGCTTCAGCTTTCATAACTCTGTAGAGAACTGACAAGTGGATTAAGAAATTGCTCCTAATTGCGTCTGTCCCTTTTTGAGGCAGCACTGGAACCCATTTCAGTGTTGCTGCTTCACTGGCTTCCTGGGCTGCAGCAGCCAATGGTAGAATTTCTAGTCTGAGGCTTGAGTTGAGTCTTTGACCTTCTGGAGTGTACCATAGGAGAAAATCTCTTGGTCAGATGCCCTCTGGCCTTGGTTAGAGGTGAATCCACTTTCAGTGCCAGCAAGTACTGCTTGGCCAGGAGGCAACAGTGGCTGATAGCTGTTGCTTTTTTATTTAGTTATGTCTCTTACTGAATTTTGAGAGACCACTACCTGGCTGTATCATAATTTGCTCGTGTTTGTGTCAGTAGGTTTTCCTGGTTCAAAATCAAACCTGGGGCAAGTACATGACATAAACATAATCAGATAGCAACTAAGAGAACCTGTAGCACAGCTCAAGTTTAGGTAAGATGATTATTTTAGAAAAAATGCCAGAAAGAAAACCTGAAAAGAGCTTGAAGGCACTTAGAAATGTTCCAAATTGATGCTTGCACCTACTTTTTTATGCTACCTACACTACTTAAAATGCCAAAGATATATCAGGAGCTAGCATATACAAACATGTCACCCCAGAATAAGCTAAGATATGGATGTGGTATGTCAGGTGGTTGAATAATGTGTTCATGTTCCATGGCATGTATGAGAGAACCTCAGTCACACATGATAGTTACTAGTAGGGTAAAGTCATGTTGTAAGAAATATTCTGTAGCTGAAGTTATAGTTTTAACTATTTTGTACTCACACTTCATCACGTAGTCATGAAGTATGTATTCTTTTATTATTCTCAGAGTTGCAATTCTATATGTTAACTGCCGTCCCAAACTACATGAGGCTTTCTTCTGAGCTATGGCCTAGGATTAGTTGGGCATCTAGGTTGGGAGATACCAGTGTGGTAGAAGCAGCCTTGACTTCTTCGGTTGTGCAGCCTGTGAGAGCTGCTCCTAAGCACTGTTAGCTCTGGCACTAAATATTTTTCTCTCCATCAGGCTCAGGCGAGTATTAAGGCATTGAATCAAATACGTATGTCCTAGACCCCACCCTACAGCACATCACTTACAGAATTACAAGTCTAGTCATGTTTCTTCCTTATGATTATCAAAACTAATTCTTCTTTTGATGACCTATAATACTCAGAACAGAGTTTTGTTGTTTGAAAGAGCAAGATAGGTCAGTTCTGTGTGTTAGTTCTGTTTCAGTTCTGAGCCTTGCTTGATGAACTGGCCGCCTGTTTATTCCACAAGAATCCTACAAAATTTCTGCTTCTAGTGAATAAATAGCACATATTTTTC
>JAVHNF010020235.1:6031-17483 GCA_034783455.1 Micropsitta finschii | reverse complement strand
AGGGAAGAGCTTCTGCCTAAGAGCTCATCTCAGTCTCCCCTCTGGCAGGTTAAAGCCATTCCCCTTGGCCTGTCCCTACAGGCCCTTGTCCAAAGCCCCTCTCCAGGTTTCCTGGAGCCCCTTTATGCACTGGAGCTGCTCTAAGGTCTCCCCTTCAGGAGCGTTCTCTTGTCCAGGCTGACCTAGCCCAGCTCTCTCATCTTGGCTCCAGAGCAGAGCTGCCCCAGCCCTCGCAGCATCTCCGTGGCCTCCTCTGGGCTTTCTCCATGTCCTTCTTCACGTTCATGTATGGAGCTGCTGAAGTGATTCAGAATTCTCCAGACAGGGTGCTGTAGTTTCTGCTGCAGTGGCTTACAGAGGTGCTTTAGCTAGTGTGGTTTGTCCAGGCTGCATACAGTGGTACTGTGCATCCCTGTTGAGGAGCTGAGGTCATACAAGCTTTCTTCCCAAGGACTCCAACTGAGGCACTCTCCCACTTTCCCTAAGGGCTTAACAGTGGGGACAGTCAGAAAACTGGCCTAAAATCAGTGTCAATGCACTGCAAAAGTCCATTTGATACAGGCCCTAGCCTCTGTTCTGCAGGGTCAGACTCCCCTCTCCTCTTGCAGACCAGATGGGATCCTGATGATTCCTTGATTGTATTTGTGGCTGGGCTGACTCGGAGGGAACATATGCAGAGGACAGTGCCTGAGTAGATTAGGGCCGTTTCAATCCATTTGTTTCCAAATACACCCTGTTTGGTTTGGGCCATGTGGGGTTTGTTTGATAAAGGAAGAACCACACTAATTGAATTCACTGGGTCAATGGCAGTTCACCCGGGGGGGAGAGGAGGGAAGGGTAAGGACTCTGCTGGAGGGATCCTCTATTAGCAGGAAACTGCTTTTCATCCTGGCAAAACTCACAGGTCCTGATCCCCCAGCAAGCCTCATGTGAACAGTGGGAAGCCCAACTGCATAAGAAACTCATTTCAGTTGGTCCTAAAGGGTTTTGCCTGATGGAGGAGGACAAAATAAGCTCAGTGTCTTTCATTCTGTTGGTAGTGAGGGTAGGACCAAAGCTTAACTATTTCAGAGCCAGACCCTTCTCCTTGCAAACCTTAGCAGAAGGAGCCTGGTGAACAGCAGCAGCTCCCCTTCCACACTCCCTTAGCAGAAAGGCTCTGTATCTTTGTGCTGGTTGTGGAGAGAATTGAGCAAGTGAATGGAAAAAATTGGGGATATAGGGAAGATAAAAGCCATGAATGAGTTTATCTACTGCATCCTGGAGGTGGTATTACTGTGACTAGAAGCAAGAGGAGATGCAAATAATTATTAAGAAAATCAATGAGAATAGCAGCTTTCATTTATCTGATGGAATATGCCACAGGCTATATTCAAGAGCAAAATCTATAGCTCTGCATATGTGTGTTCCGGTGGGGAATATTCCATCTGCCCCAGTAACCTCTCTTAATAGTCCCCACTGGCTTCAGGGGAGGCTGGCAGTGTTGACTGAGCACGACTCGACTTTGATGCGATTGCCCTACAAATGGGAGGTGATGGAGGAGCAATGGGGAGTCCCTAATTACTTCCACAGAATATAAACCCATGATTGGCTTTGACAGCTTCTGGAGCTGAGAGCTGCATCCCACTGCCTGGCACACCTCGTGTCAGGGAACAGCTGGCTGTGGTCCCACCTCCATCAACACCACCATCATCGCTCGGGGAGGAAAGGGAGATGTTCACACATGTGAACAGTGTGACACTTGATAGAGAAATTGCCTGTTGGCTACAGCAGGGCTGGGGTATGGATGCTGAGGCTCTGACACTACCTGCATTTCGGTGAATAGCTGTGCCTTTCCCCTTTGGCCTGTGATTTGTGCTCCTGTGAAGGACACAGCTTTACATGTAAAGAGAGGATGTCTTGTTGTAAAGTCACACTAGAATGTGAAGATGTTGGTCACTCATTCGGTGGGGACTCAGCCTCATTAAAGGGGTGGATACAATTAATCTTCAGGACAAATCCTGGAAGATGGCAAGTCATAAGTCTGTACTCCTTTTCCTCCTCCACAATTGCCCTTTATAGTGATCCTGCTGAAGGAAGCAAGCTTTAACGAACATGCCTGATTGAGGAGGAAATCCATTGTGAACAGAAAAACAACAGTTCCTCCTGCCTGCTTTTGGAGCTGTTCCATCTTCCTCAGGTACACTGGCATGTTCCAGTTCAAATATACAGGTAGGGATAAATTGCTTTAGAGTAGTTTTATCTTGGGTTCAAGCAATATGTTATGATAAAGCATTTTTGTCTGCAAAGCATCGTTGAGGCAGAACTGCAATATGTGCAGCAAATGTGGATGTAGATATGGCCCAGTAGCCATCATAATTAAAGATAGTGGAAACTGGATGATACATGCTGTTTGGAGAGCACTTCAGTGCAGTCTCTAGGCGCAGCAGTCGTTCCCAGGTGATAGAATTAGTAGCTGCTGGAATCCAGTATCACACTGCTATAAGAGGAGGGTCTTGCTATTGTTCTGAAAAAGTGATTATAGTAACATCCACTCTCCAGATACAGGCAGGAATGCGTGTTTCATCCATGTATTTAATCTTTTTGTTGTTCTTTTCCTACAATAAAGGATTATTTCTAATTTCTCTGACCAAAATTAAAGTACTGAATTCATGCACACTCTTGAGTATGTGTATAAATCTCAGTCTGAATCTCAGTTTGGGCACATCTCTAACGCAGCAGAGTTACTTTAGCCCCTACTGAAGTGCAGCTTCCTTTGAGTGAATCACGGTAGACTGGCAAAGCAGTGTTAAATGACACTCTGGCAGGAAGTAGAGAGGATAATATTTCACTGAAGGAAAATTGCAGGAAGTCAGTAGAATGTCTGTTATCTTAGCTGGAGCTGGCATTTGGCCTGGTTACTAAAGATAACACCTTTTTTTTCCCCTCCAAGACTTGCCACTAGCTGCTTTATGACCATGTACCTTGATTTACATCTCACTCAGAACACCTCTGGCTGCAAAGCATCACCAGTGCTGGGGGGGTGACTTCTCAGCAGCATAGACAAAGTTGATTTCTTCAGCCCCCACGATGAGGGACTGGCACAAGGCTGCTTTCTCCACAGGCAAGAGAAGAGAAGTGGGAAGGAGTACAAATGTAATTGCAGTATGAATTGGAGAACTGGGATTGCTACAACTACTGCTGCCAGACACCTGAGAAGGGTCAGGCAAGTGGCTGCTGCATCTGCTTTGAATAACCCTGTCTTATGTCTGAGAGCCAACCTGCCTTTCAGAGCTCCCATAGAGACTGAGTAGGCAGCACACTATCCATGTGCTGTCCTAGGCAACACTATTTTGCTTATTTCTACGGCTGGCACCACACTGATGTTGTGAAGTCTCATCTGGCATAAAAGAAGAAAGATCGTATCTGACTCACAGCAATTGTTGTGGTCTGGGTTTATTTTCCAAGGCCCAGCCAGTGCTAGAAGCTGCTTAATTTTCAGGACCTAACAGGACTGCTGCCCCGAAAAGGTAAGTTCAGGATGATCAGTTGGATATTACTGATAATTTTAATCAGAAATAGGAAACAGTTTATTTTAGAAATCGGTAAACATGGATGGAGATGTATTTCATGCATTGCACGTTGCCTGTCATGCTGAGGAATAAGGAAATACCACTCTTGCTTCATAAATGGGGTTACCAGGTAAAGTTACTTGTCAAGGGGCATGCATTTACTCTACAGCTTGAAGAGTAAAAAGGTTCTATCTCCAGCCGATACTCTTGTAAATCAATAGAGAAGTCCCTGCTGCCTTTGACAGGCTGTGATGTGAGTTTACAACTTGTCTTGGTGGCTAAAGGAAGTTGCCTTAATTCTACCACAAAGATCTCTTGTGACCTCGATAGCAGCTCATCTTGGATGACTGATTACAGAGAGTTTAGAGCTGTGTGTTTTGCCGCTTTGGTGTTTTCGTTCACGCTCCTCTCCTGAACTCTTTTCCTACTTTCCTTGAACTTCTCCCTCTGTGTGTTGCCAAAACGTCATGTGTGCATCTGGGAGGCATTCCAACTTCCAACTGCAGAAGTGGGTCACTCCTCATACATGTACATTTAGAGTCTTTTGCCGATGCCAAGGCTCTAAGCGTAGCGCTAGGGGAGCCTAAGAAGTGCTGTCATAGCCTGTTGCTTTCAAAGATCCACAGTATTGCCAGCCAGAATTAACTCTCCTATTTGTTCTCTCTGACTGTCTGTCTACAAAAGGAGATTGTGTAATGATTGCCCAGCTCAGGATGAATTATTAATTTGAGATGCTGAAGGAGATCTGTGTCAGAGCCCAGCTTTGGGTGGGTGACTTGCACAGAGCTTAAAAGCATCCCTAGCTCATCTCCCTGCCTCATTGTGCATTCTGTGCCATTCCTCTCACTGCCTTGGGGCAGAATGTTTCACAAAGTTGAAGTGGGAATATTTTTATTCATCCTGTTACATGAAGTTAATCTCGTGGAGCAAAGCAGCTGTGTAATGTTTTGTATTAAATCTCGTGTCTTCCCTTGGGTATGATTAAAATTCAGGTGAAAGGTTTCTTTAATTTCATTTTATTTCCCCACTCCTGATGCTCTCAAGGGGCCATCAGGCTTCCTTCTTAATAGCTCGCCACCCCCTTGCCTCTGCCAGCGCTGCTGCACACACAACTGCACTCCTCTGACTGATGAAGGGTGAAGGCTCTTTAGTGACATGTGTACATGCTGTGCATTAGTGAAGCCATTTCTAGCTCAGGTGAAGGGGCGGCTGCTCCCTGGCATACTGAATAAAGACTTGGTTGGCAAATTTCTCCATTTGCCTGATTAGAGCCCTGGAACGAAGCGAATCTCAGTTAGAAGGAGATCATCTGCTCTATCAATACCCTGGGCTTCCCCAAATTGTTGTTTCAGTTCATTGTCTGTTTCCAAGACAGGCAGAGTTTCCATCCTCATCCTTTCTAACATGTTATTGCTTCTGCTTGTGATGGAGGTATTTGTCCCCATTCCGTCAGGCTGAAAAGCCCCTTCTGCCTCTGACCCTTCTTTCCCTACTGGCTCTCCGCTTTGTGTCTTTACCTGTGGAACTGAAATGAGAGCACCGGGAAGACAACATGGAAACCCAATAGTAAGGGGGGGGTTATGACAGGGATGAAGAATTAGAGTGAAACCCCTGCAGGGAACACAACAGGGCTGGAGAGACTGAGGGAAAATGAGCCTAGAGAAAAGAAGAGTAAGTAAAATCAGGAGAGAGCCTGTAAGACATGGACTGAGAAGGAGTAAGAGGGAAATGTACAGTCTGGATTGCAGACTGCCCTGAAGGAGCTAACCTGAGGGCTTGCACTGCTTCTTCCCCTCTGCATCTCTACCAGAGCAGTGTCATATCTTAACTGAGTGCTGCAGAAGTGGTTTGGGCAAACCCCTGTTCTCTTCTGACCTCCTTAGTATCAGGACTCAGTAGTCACCGTACAGTGCATGACTTCAGGAACACTGGGTTAATATTATCTTCTTAATGTCTTTATCTTTCACAGCCACTCCTGCAATTTATTATCATATCCAGGATCACCCAGTGCCAAAAGATGACATGAAAGGCTCTGCAAAGGGACTGGTTACAGGAGTGAGGAGCAGGAAGCTTCAGAGCCTTTGCCAGGCTTTCCATACTCCTCTGGTTTCAAGGGTTTGCTGGATCCGACCTTCTAGTAGACTGGAAGAGGGATATTTCAAACAGAATCCACATTCTGGATCCTTCTGAGGGCAGCTCAGAAAAACAGGAAACAAGGAGTTGCCATTCTCCTGCTATGCACTCTTTTGTGATGTATGTACAATAAGTTAATCTCAGTAGGTGGCTAACGGCTGCTTAGCTAAGAGGTTGTGTCCTTGGCATTATTGCATTGAAATCAGTTTAGTAAAGCCAGGGGTGAAGTTGGCTCCAACCTCTAATAAACGTACAGTTTATCTCTTCCTGATAGGAAACAGCAGCTAGTAACTCACAATGTTGTTTAAAACATTCACAGCAGGAATCAGTCAGATAAGGGATTCGCATAGTTCTAACCTATGCTCCACAGTGGCCTACAAGTATCCATATTCTTAAGTTGTAAAATAACTGTATTTGTACAAGAGTTGTTCTGAATAATGAATGTCCAGACAGTGAAAGGGTTTTCCTCTTCAGGTAAAGAAACCTGATGTCTGAAGTAGCTGGTAGAGGTGCAATCATGTGGTTTGATCATAGATTAGGAGCCCTAAATTCTAATCCTGATGCCCGCTTGGGGAAACCACTGCGTATTTCTGACATCCATTTGCTCTCACTTGTAAGAATGGGAGGCTGATTAATCAGCACCTGGTGAAGGGGTCCCAAGGACCTTTCATTTCATTATTACACTTTAAAAAATAACTGATCCTAACCCAGCACCAAGCCTGCCTCACTCCCACCATACAGCATTAAGCGATTTCATAGCTCCTGTACCTAGCATAGATGCTCTACTCTCTTACGAGCTTCCTTTCATTGGCATAGGAGCAGGGCTGCCTTACACACACACGCACAGAAGGACTCTTACTGTGAGGGTGGTGAGGCACTGGAACAGATTGATTAAAGAAGTGGTAAATGCTCCATCCCTGGCAGTGTTCAAGGCCAGGTTGGACAGAGCCTTGGGTGACATGGCTTAGTGTGAGGTGTCCCTGCCCATGGCAGGGGGATGGAACTGGAAGATCTTAAGGTCCTTTCCAACCCAAACCAATCTGTGATTCCATGATTCTATCCTATCATTGCTTCCTGGACTTGTTAGGTTACAACATCTCCATCTGTCACTGGAGATCTTCGAAGCTACACCCCACTTAGGGCACTGAATTTGATCATGGAAAATTCTGGGATCATGCGTGATGTCCACCAACCTTTCCACCAGCAAGTGGAGTGCCAGTTGTAACACTCCAACTCATTAACACTGCACTTGCATTTTACAGCCTTCTTGTGCTCATTTTACACAGCCATGAGTGTTTATCCCAGTGCTTAGACAGTCCAACTGTCTGGATTTAATAAAATGCTGTTTTATGTTGATACCAGGAAGTACTTTAGCTTCCATAATAAAAGCCAGCAATCTCCCAGCTAACCTCATAGTGCCTATTTAAACCAGCTTCTACAGAACAGGGAGGAGTTTTGCTGTAGGACAACATGGTACCTCCTTTCACGTAAGGGCCCAATGCAATGACTGCCTTGGAGTTCTGATGATGTGCTGTTCTGTTTTTCTCCTTAACCACATTACATGAAAAAGAGTTTGCTTGGGTAGGACCTTCTCCCAGGTACAAGAGGAGCTATCACCACTTTACTGGCTTGGGATCCCCTTCTACAAGTAGACATTAGAATCCTTTGCTTCACTTGGCTCTCTGGAAGGAGTCATTTGGGGAGAAGGGAAACAGTGAAATAGTTTGATGAATGGCGTCAGCTTACATCCCCCAGGAGGATTCCATATGTTTTTAGCAGATGTTTAACAAGTTATGGCAACACAACTGGCTGTGTTGAAACAAATTGCAGGGTGACCATCTAACTGCAGTCAGAAGTGAAGTTTTCAACACTTCCATCTGCCCCCTGGCAGTTACTGCTTTTCTCAGTAGATATCTGTGAGCTACATACCAGAGAACTTTAACTGTCCAATAAAGTGTTATTTATTTGGAACATCTCAAGGAAGAATAAACCCTGAAGCTGTGTTTGTTACCTTTCTTTTATTTACTGTTTTTAAAGGAGAAAGGCACTTTGTAAAATCTTATGAGAATAAAAACAGCTTGGGATTTTACGTGTTAAGCTGGAGTTTTAAAAGCATGTTTGAGCCTCCTCCCTTTGTCTTAGAAGAGAAATGCAAATGCCAAGGAGTGTCAAAACATTTGGGGATAGATGTTTGGATGAATAAGGAGCTTGTATGGGATCCATGATCTCCTAGCTCATGTCCTGGAGCTGCCACAGGCTCCTAGTTCCTTCTTCAGCATTCATTCTTCATGCCTCAATTTCCTATCTGTAAATGGGGATAAGTGTTCCTCTGTATTTATCTCTCTTGTCATATTTAAACCATCTGGTGTGATGGGGGTCTCCATTTTGCTTGTCCTTAGTGAGAATTACTGAAACGATTGTGGGAAATAAAGTTTGTTTCCATGTAGGGTTCAAGAAGTAGAGGAAAAGCTCAGCTGTGAATTTCAGAGGAAATATGAACATTGAGAACTTTCTCAAAGGATGTGCAGTTGGAAATCTTGGGGGTTTGGCAGAAGCTCCATTCTAGGAAACTTAAGATAAAAAAGCAAAGAGTGGCCAGGATATTTTCTGGGTTTTTTCAGTTCCGTAGAACCATAGAATGGTTTGGGTTGGAAGGGACCTTAAAGCTCAGCCAGTTCCAATCCCCTGCCATGGGCAGGGACACCTTCCACTAGAGCAGGTTGCTCCAAGTCCTGTCCAACCTGGCCTTGAACACTGCCAGGGATGGAGCAGCCACAGCTTCTCTGGGCACCCTGTGCCAGTGCCTCAGCACCCCCACAGTAAAGCATTTTCTGCTAATGTCTAATACAAATCTTCCTCTGTCAGCTTAAAGACATCCCCCCTTTGTCCTTTCTTCCGCCAGTTTCAGGTACTTATGCCACTGGCTTCATCAACTGGCAGCATAGCCAAGAGATACCAAAACTAAAGTACTACCATCCTTCTCATCATGGCCATTTATTACAGAGTAGCTTTTAAACATGGAGACCTACAGATCCACCATGGTGAAGATCAGCTTTTCTCAGCAGCTTTGCGAGTACTGCCTGGTACTCCTTCCAGGTTTGAACTGACTGGGGGGTTTTATTAGTAATGGAGGGATACAAGAGATCCATGCATTACTGCTTCAGCTACAGCCAGTGAAAAGCATTCTTCTGTAGCACGATAAAACACATCTGCCTGCCTGGTGTGTCTCAAAGGCAGACTCCGGAAGCCTCATTACAAAGCAGTGCAAGTTCTCCACAGGGAGTGATGGCACAGCTCTTACACTTGATGCCGTTATATAAAGAATTAGTCTATGATGACCAGCTATAAGACATGGGGATACAATACTGACATTCTCTGCTTAGTTTTATCACAGTCTTCACCTGGAATCTAAGCCAAGATACTCAGGACAGCAACAATAGCTTCTTACCTTCAAGGCTTTAATAAATCCAGAGGTGCCAGATACAGATACAGATGTTCCTGCAAGTATTTTGCAAACATCTCTATGTAACTTTTACCCCAAAGCCTACACAGAGCTCACCTACTGCCCTCCAAACTCAGGACACTCTCATGAGTAGTTACTTGGAAAAGCTGAAGTGAGGAAGTGCCTAAAGAAACTTGGGGGAAATACAGCCCTTGCCACAATCCCTCATCCTCCTCTGTTTCTGTTCTGGATCCGCTTTTGACACTGCCTGACACATCTCAAGTGGGAAAGTCTGCTTATGGAGAAGGAAGAAATATTATGTCTACTACATAGAGGATGTGAAGAGAATCTATGTAAAGCAGGTTGGATAGGAATGGAAATTTGGGAAACAGACGCCTCTGTGAGCTGAAGTGACCCCAACAGTATCTGAAGTTTAATACTGAGCAAATTCTTTTCCCTGTAGTTAAGAACATAACAGATACACAGAGGCCCACCAAGAAGACAAGACACTTTCTCCAGACCTTGTGTTTGTTAATAGTAACAAAAACAGAAGAAAAAATAAAGCTTCATGTGCTCACTGGTGATAAAACAGCAGCATAGTACAAGGAGAGAGGAGCTATAGAAAGTGCATTGGAAGAAGAAATAAGTCTTTAACCAAAAAATGATTATTTATTATTCTTTGTGATGTTACATTCTCCTACTCTTAAAATACACATTTAGCAACTAAGAGCCTCCTAGCTATAGGCAGTTAGGAGACCCCATAGGAAAAGGAATCAAACTCTGAACAGGTTATGTGCAGTCTTTACTAATTCCAAGAATGAAGTTATGTGTTACCTATATCCCATTAGCCTCATTCTTGACTAGAGGAGGGATTTAGTTTAGAAACTGATTGAGAAGGTGCAAATAGAGGTTTCCTGTCTTTTTCCATAGGAATTGTGGCAGAGAAAAGTTGCTGCTCAATTACATTTTCCCCACTCACCATCTCAAATGGAAGGAGAATTACAGGTGTTCAAATCCTATTTCCTCTGCCTCCTGTGATCATGTTGCCGCTAAAACAGACCTTAACATTGCACCTCCTCAGAAGTAAACCGATCGCTACCTTTAATGCTGTGGGTATGGTCAATGCTGACTGAAAATCCACCCACTTCCTGGCACCTAAACCTTGGAGCAGTTTATCCTAGATTCAAAGAGAACTTACCCAAACTTCTTTGTCTTCTGGCTTTTTTCCAGGTCTTTTCACCTTCATCCAGCTCCTCCAGCACACGGTGAGTGCATCTCCCTCTCAAAGGGATCTGGCAGATGGATTGCAGGGCATTTTCTCCAGAGCGGTGAAGAAGGAACAAGTGCCATAGCCCTCCTGGCACAGCAGAACAAGGCTGATATCAACCTCTACAGTCTCTTCCCTCAAGGTAATTATTCACAGGCAACTGGAGAAAAAACACAAAAACAAAACAGTGCTCACACTTAGAAGAGGTCAAGACCTGGACCAACCTGGAGATGAGAGTCAATGTTTGTTAATACCTCTGGCCTGGCAACCACCTTTGCTTATATTTGTTATCTCTCAAGCACCTTTTTTGCCGATTTAACCAAGGCCCTGCAGTTCTGCCCACAGAATGGGTGCTTTATTTGTTTTAAATAAGGAACCACAAGGATTTGCTTCTGAGCTGGGCAGCAGCAGCAGCAGACTCAACTGTTTACAAGCTTCCCCCTGGACCTCTGCATCATGTCTCTGATTAGGCAGAATGGAGCATCAGGAAAAGCTTCTTAGTTCTGTGTCCCAGCCACTTAGTTAATGCAAAACAAGCTCACATAGAACGAAAGAGCACGCACCAGGATATTTTGTCTCAGTGACAACTATTTAAGCTTTTCTAACTATTGAAAGCAACTCGGACCTGAATTTGATATTACTTCATGGGTTTTTCCACTAAACGTCAGTTGCTCATATGTATACATGCTTGTATTATGAAAAATAGTAAAAACCAGGTAGCTTACCAAACTGTGCTATGAAAATCCAAACACCAGTGAGTCAAGACACTGCCAAGGAGCAGCAAAAGCAGAGCTGCTCCATATAAAGGGCCAGGCCAGGACTGGAGGGTAACCCCTTCACTGCTCCCATAACATCACTCATGTAAAGACTGAACACTTACCCTGAGCTTAGCTAGAGAACTGATCCCAGGTGAGTCTGGCTGGGGCAATTGAAGACCTGTCTGTGCTCTCAGGTGACTGAGAACCCTAAATCATAGAATCACAGAATAGTTTGGGTTGGAAAGGACCTTAAGATCATCCAGTTCCAACCCCCCTGCCAAGGGCAGGGACACCTCACACT
>JAVHNF010020227.1:18137-29057 GCA_034783455.1 Micropsitta finschii | reverse complement strand
AGATGTAAGCACTTGGGAAGTGGGGCAATATGTAAGCACATTGGAAAGATGGGTTAGAGTTCAAAATTATCTTGATAAATTAGAGAACTGGTAGGAAATCAATAACAAAAAATTCAATATGGACAAGTGCAAAGCACAAGCCTTGGAATGGCAAAATCAAACACCTAGGCATAGAGAGATGAATAATGGCCTAGGAGTCAGCACTGTAGGAAAGAAGCTGACCACAAACTGAATAGGAGCCAACACATTGATGCATGGGTTGTTGAAAAGGAGGAAAATGCCACTTTGCTGTTTCATCAGGATGTTGGGCAAGTTGCTCATGTCTTGTATTTGAAGGACTTTTACTGGCATCCTCAGCACAGAAAGGCAGCTCATCACAGCTTAAAGGAGATACCAGACAGACTTCCAGACTGCTGCCAGAAAGACAGCAAGAAATTTAAGCATAGGTCTGGAAAAATAGAACTTGTGAAAAGGTTGAAAAAACTGCAATTTTTTTAGATTTTGAGGAAGGCTACAGAGTAGTCTATTGGAAGTCATTTAAGTGACCTCTGATCATGCGTCAGAAGGAAAAAACAGAAAGTAATTAGAAAATTTCTACATTTCTATGTCCCTGAAATGCATATAAAATCACATCTTGTAAAACAAAAAATTTGAGTGCTCATTATGTCTAGTCTTCCTTTATAATTTCTTTGGGATTTTTCACCTTCTCCCCTCCTTCTCTGTTAGATGAACCCACATGTGCTGTGAATTGACTCTACTGTGAGTACTTAAATAAACCAGTCAGTTTTACTCACTGGTAAAGAGAAACCTTACAAGGCATGGATGATATTTTTAAGCTTATGCGAACATACCAAATGAACCTCACAATGAGCAGTGCTTCTCATGAAAATTAGGAAAAAACATGATGAAAAAAGCTCATGCTTTTCTTGATAATCATAAGACATTAGTTTTTCCAGGAAGAGATGATCAGAAGGTGCTTGGCTGCAAGTGCCATACCGGGGGGCTAACTGGGAATAAAGCATTCATTCCAGCTGCACTTTGATTGCCGTTGTGGGTCCCCACTTCCATAACAGCAATAATTTCATGACAGTTAAATCATATCCAGAGCCTTGTATGTGTAAATGGCATTCTTTTAGATTATTCCTTCAGGCAGGAGGTTGTACCCTTGGTCCCAGAATAACGACTTTTGTGGTGCAAACTAGTCTGCAGTCTCCCTAACCACATTAAACTGTCACCTTACTTCGTAAAATGACCATCAAATGATTCTATTGATTTCGAAGGTGTTTCTGTTTCTCCATGTGCTAATTGATATTTTATTAAAGTCTGAGTTAGCATACAAAAGTGCTAACTAGGCAAAACTCCCTACAGCTTTGTAAAAGACCATTATTCCCCATTACCTTTAAAATCCCCATATAAGAACATAAGGACTACCTATACACTTTTCTCATTGATTCCTGCCTCAGAGTATAGTTTCACAGTCTATGTATTCAAGCAAAAATAACTGATCCTTCTTATTAGGTGAAACATTTTCAATAAAACAAAGTTTGAACCCCTGTGACTCTCTTGTAGCTTGCTGTATAACGCCATGGGACACAGTAAGGTACTCCTCTTTGCATTAGACAGTTAATATGTAAGAGACCCTATTTCTGCTTTTTAAAAATTGACTGATGCTTACTGTAAGAATAGAAGTGTTCTTTTTCCTGTCCTACTCACTTTTCTGTTTATCTAAATCCATTTAAATCTGGCATTGATCCTCTTGCTTTTGGCCTATGTGATTTTCCAGCAATGCTCTACATCATTGCATTTGATCTTGGATTTGCCATATTTCAATGTGAAACAAAGTGGTTTGATGTGTATAAGACCAAATTCCCCTCAAAAAGCTTCTTGCCTAATCTCTAGATTTGTACAGACTTTGCACAGGGCAAATCTTATTTGCTTTGTTCATTTCCACCTTCCAGTTGACTTCAGTAAGAATATTCAGGTGAACAGAGCCACGAAGATATGACCTGCAGTTCTGCAGAGACACATAAAAAACATAAAAGAATTACAACACCTACCTATATACATTGTAGCTACAAATGTAGCTTTGGCATTCAGATAGCAGAATTAAATGCCTATATTACATCATTTGTGCACATCAGCGTATTAATTGTCCCATTAGCAACAATGAATAACTGCAGGCACAAGATATGTATGAAAAAAACGAAAAATTTATTCATATACTATTTATATTGCTATGACATTCCTTGGTATGGAAGTGCAATATAAATTCATAGTAGTATCTGTCAAAAATCTATCACCTCTTCTTCAGCCATTAGAATATCTTTCCTTCAAGAAATACTTTCTGTGCCAGTCACATGATAATAAGCAAAATATAGCTTAAATGAAATTTTCTACTCTTTAATGTCAGAATGATCTCCACTTGCATAATATAAGGGGACTGGGTTTCTTAATGTTTCACTCACATAAAATAAAAGAGTATAATATAATGTAATACAATATACTATAAAGTGACATAATATAATGCAATATAATATGACACATATGGAAAGCACGGTGTCCACTTTCCCTAGAAGATATGACATGCTCATGAATATGTATCATTTGCTCATACTAGGAAGTGCAAACTCAACAGCTCATGCACATGAGCTCATGCACATCCATAAGTGCTTGGACAGCTCTAAGGAGGAGGGGTATGAGATGCACAGAAGACATGATCAGATTTGATTAAGTCAGTTTCTGCTAATTTCTAGTTCAATATCAAAGGTAGAATAATAAATCAAGTTTAAGAAGCCACAGCAGTTGCATTTTTTTTAGGATTTAAATAGGGAAGTAGAATCTTGCAAAACTCATAGATAGTTGCAGGCTGCTGGAGTAACACCAAAATACAGAGATCTGTGATGTCCTGGTTCTGCACAAAAGGCAGGCAGCCTCAAGTACCACCAGCCAAGGCTGGAACGAGGTCTTCTTCTTCTCCTGTGGTTTATTCCCTACACTCACTGTGCCCTCCTGCATCTCCCACCTGCCCCAGCTGACCTAGACAGTACCTGGGAGCTCAGCTTTGAGAAGCACCTACAAATGGCTCTGGCCAATCAGTGAGTGCTGGGGTTACACCCTTCTCCAGGCATTTTGAAACAGAGATGTGTCTGCCCTGAGCAGAATCAGGGAACCAGGAAGAGTTTGTACACTTAAAACTTGGGCAGAAGAAAGCTTTTCTCTCCAAAAGCTGCCCCAAAGGCTGTGAGACCCTACCTGCTCTGGCCCAAAGAGGTTTCACAGAGCCCCTGTGGTAGTGCCATTAAAATACATGGGGGACATAGCTGTCTGGGAAAGTGGAGGAATGGCCCTGATGGAGCAGCAAATTAATCAGTGCTCATCATCCTGTGTCAGAGGCTGGGGGAGGGAAAGTGAGAATTTCCCATGTGCAGAAGTTGGAGTGCTTTGCTTGTAGAGGGTTTTAACAGGCATTCACCTATCTATCTCTGAAACTTTCATTAAAAAATGCAGCTTTTTCTCTAATGATAATCCCCACACACCAATAATTTCAGAGGGTGGACTCTGAAGCTGTAGTTCCTAGTCATTTTGCTATGAAGAAAAACTAAGTAAAAGAGAAATGTGAACAGTGAATTGGAAAAAAAACATGTCAAGGACAATAAAACTTTTTATTTCTGGTTTAATATTCATTCTGTATTTCAAGAATAGCTATAGTAGCTGTCCAACAATATTAATTAGCATGAGCTTCATTCAATGAAACTCGTTGTTCTCTTCAAAGAAATCCATATATTGTTACATATCCCCCATTTTGTTTTCCCACAAGACACATTTCAAAACAACATGTGCTGTTTCTGATGCAACACTGTATCACTCTGATTATTGTACATAATAAGATATGTCCTAAGATAGAGCACTGCACAGGTATTTATTTAGAAGGACATCTTTGATGTTGTGTTGACTAAAGAAATATTTAAATTCTACTGAAATAAAACTGAAATTCTGTGTCACTATAATCAATCTTGATCCATTGTAGAAGTCTAGGCTCTGCAGAAGAGCCATTCTAATCTGCTTCCAAATATAAGCTTCCAACTTACAGACAGTCAAGACATATGGATTAAGTCTTTGAACAGAAGTTTTCTAAAAGCACAAATAGAAATGCATGTGCCTAATACCTGCTTTACGAATCAACCTTTCAATTAGAAGAGGTTTACAATTTAAGAATGAGAAGTCCATGTCACTGTCAGTTTCAAGTAATGCATGGGTTTAAACTTACAGCCTCCTTGAAAAGACTTTGAGGAGCAAATAATGAAATTATTCCTGAGCCTTTTATATGGACACCAATGATTGCAACAGAGAGCTACCTATTATTTCTGAAGTGTTTCAGACAGCTTGTCCACATCTTACAGAACACTGTGCATTCATTTGTTTCTTACCAACACAGAAATACACGCTTTCTAAATCTTTCCTGGTTTTGAGCAAGTCACTGCATTCGGTGAGAAGCAATAGAGAAAATATACTTTATGCCACAAAGAAAAATAAATAGTAGTGTTAAAACATACCCTTCACTGTTTGCACTTCTCTGTTCTTCTTTGCTACATTTACTATAGAAGCTCTGTTTACATACTGCCTTTCTCTTGTGCGCTTCTGGGCAGTATGTGCCACAGGTGCTTCAGCAGCTCTGTCCTCTTTTTAACACAACCTGCTCTAAAGAGAAAGTGTCATTTGTATCATAGTATGCGTCAACTCTTAGAAAAGACATCATCCCAAACCAATCAGAACATTCTTTGTCTGGTTATCTATCCTCTTTCTCAACTGATGCACCGGTATATGAATGGGACCAGTAATTCACGAGGTGAGGTATACAGATGCCATTCATTAGAAAGGATGCTGGGAGAACATAAGCTACACGGGTGGGTGGTGGGAACAATAGCAAACATTTCATGTTGAGGTGGCTGGGATGAATAATGCATGTGTTGGGGAAACAGTTGTCCCATTCTGGTGTGGAGGGGGTGGAAAGAGTGGGCGTGGGAGGTAGTTTTCTGATCAAGTCAGCATTTCTAATTAAAATCACTGTCTGCACAGGCCCAGAAGACACTTGTATGATGAAAAAACAAGATGCAAATATCCAAGGGGGAACCAGTTACTGTTATATGGACCCACAACAAAAGCAGCTCAGATGAAAAATAATGATTTATGTAGTCAGGCAAGCAGGCAGACAGACATTCACAATTGAAACCAAAGGACCAAGAGAAATGTGTTCTTTTGATCTAGTATTGTTTAGATATGCCATATAAAGGAGTGCTTCATCTCAGCTAAACCACCCTTTCAAATTATTGTTAATTAAGTAATAATCCCTGAGAAATGTGTCATTACCAACAACTAGGAACTGGTTTATTATGTTTGCCCCAGGCTATTAATACTCAAACACAATGGCCAGTAATTGCAATAAGAACTAATTTCCCTGGAATTGCACATGCATTTTCTAACTATCTGGGAGCCTAGTTTTTTGTTTTTAAACTTTGTTTTTTTAACTTGTTTAACTAGAATACTGGTCAGCCAGAAGAGCTATTCTCTAATCATCCCACACAGAAATTATCATTAACAAAAAGCAAGCTGATTTTTGTTAGCTTTGTACATTATTAAATTTCTGTTGCAGACAACAACAACAGCAGACGTTATAATCCCTATAAACAATGCATTATCTCCAAATCCAGCAAAGCTAGCAAAAGCATTGTCAATCAACGCAGTGAGCTTTGGATGAATCCCGACAGTTTCCTTAAAAACAAGGTGGGGAGATGAGGGCTGTCTGTTGTTTGCCAAGTTTATGGCTCATCTTCTGTAACATGTTATTAATGTAATGAGAAATCACTTCTGGGATGTCAATGACCAAACTTTGACATTTATTCCCGTCAGCTGTTTTCAGTGTAGACAATTTAGGTGGCCATAAGAATTATTATTAAGTATTGTTAAAGGGATAAATTGAGAAAATTAATCCAGAGGCAGGAAAAAAAATCTACCTGGAATTTAAGTGATTTTCTCCACAAACACTTTTTCCCTTAGCTCAGAAGCAGAGTATAACGAAAAAGTCTTAAAGAATAGCTGCCATTGTCATTGCATTTTAAAAGCATCCACATGACAATTTAAAAAGAACTGCCATTTCAGCTATTTCTTAAAAAACCTCTTTCTTCCTCCATAATCATGTAATATATTTCTTTCACCTTTTGACTAGCACTTTGGTGTTTTTAATAAACTTACACACTCATTTTGCAGGAAATTATATTTTAAAATGCTTCTCAGAGATGTTTTATCCTAGCAGTTTCATTTGGGTTGAATTAATGTTGAATCCTGATTTTCAGAAATAGAGCAAGAAAGGGACAGAAAGAGGGGAAAAAAAAAAAAGAAGCTTAGCTTGTACCTCATCTCCAAAACACACATCTTCAATTTGCATTCCCAAATCTTACAGTAACCTTTATCTGTAATGACAGAATTATTCTGATACTTTTAAAACACATATAGCGGCAGTGTAGTTATCTTCTGGACTAGACAGTCAAAAGAGTTTCCATTCCCACTCTTCACCAGTACAGTTTATTGTCAAGCCTCCAAGGCCAGTTCGCAGTTGAGATTTTATTCTTTTCTTTCTTGTTCTTCTTTTTTTTATTTTTTTTAGGACCTCATCTATCTTTTTTCCCCTTTAAGATGCGAATGGGCTGGTACCTCAGCCAATATGTCTATACATGCCTGAATAGACTTGCAGAAAAGCTGGGTTTCCTTTTGTCTGGACCCATATGGCTGTATGTCATTCCGCACCGATAGGCAAGGGCTCTTCTCTCTGTGGGAGATTTCCAGTAATTGCCAGAACAAATTAAACTGGGGCTTATCTGTTCCTCTTTCTTTTCAGCTAGAAAATGGAGGAACAAGACCAATTTTAACTGGTGACAATGCAGTGTAGAAATAGATTGGATACAGCATGTGTGAAGTCATGTTGTAGACAGCAGCGGCGGGTCACCGCTTTGCAAATTGAGGTGATGTTATGCTGCTCAGCCAATCCTTCTAATCTGACAAAGAATAAAAAATGAGTTGAGAGGTTAAGAGCAGTCCATCTAGTCACCATTGCCACCATCACCATAGATAGAGACGGATAAAGGAGTATTTCAGATCATATTTGTAGATGTGGCTCTTAGGGACATGGTTTAGTGGTGGATTTTGCAGTGGTAGGTAAATATTTGGACTTGCTCTTACAAATCTTTTCCAACCTAAATGATTCTATGATTCTACACTGGAGTGGACTGGGCAGCTCAGAAAAGTAGAGTGGACTACAGTGTGTAAAAAGGACAGATGAGGCATATTTTAAAAAATAGAAATGAAGTGCACAATGAATTTCAGATATTCCCCTCCTCCATGCACAGCTCCTTCTCTCCTTGTCCCACACCATGTCCATCTTGTACCTTACTGTATGGGTGAGTATTGCAAAGTACAGTCTTAACCCTTGACAGACCAATGGCATCTGGAGTTCTGCCCTGTCTCCGTGGTGACTATCTGGCAACCTGGGGCTGAAAGGAGTGTATTGAGAGGTAATATCGTTATCTGACACATATTTTTTATAGAAAACACTGTCATCTTCCTTTGCAGATGAGATAAAGTGAGTTCAAAGTGCCTTCTCTAGGCAAAGACAGACTCAAAACCATGCAAAGGAAATGAATTCTTTGACAGTGTCTGACAGACAGAAATGTGAACCATCAGATTTGAAAGGGACCCTTCATTCTTAGGGCTGCTGAATGCCAATGGGAAATGTTAGGATCTTCTCTTGACCAACATGATTACTGTTACCAAATGAGAATATGTCAAGCACCTTTCAACATACTGTTGCAAGTCAAGCTCTAAAAAGCCATCATTCACTGTAAACTATGCTCTCAACTACCACTCTACCTCAGACACTCTCTTCCAGCCCCCTTTGTCACAGTCAGTGAGAAACTAATAGTGAAAAAAAGTACAGCAGTACTTAATGCTGTCCTTCTCTTTTTCTCTCCAGCTCTCATGCTCCTTCTTCATGTCAGAAAACCAAGAAGGAAATTATGATACGGTCATTAATGAAGAACAGAGGATGTAACTTCAGATTATTGGAACTGGCTGAAACATCTACCAGTAAGTCACTCATGTCCTATCTCGACCCATCAGAGAGAAGAAGTCACCCTCATGAGGAAGTTGTAGACAGCAATGAGGTCACCTCCCAGTCTTCACTAAGTTGAACAAACCTAGTATCCTCAGCCACTTCTCATAAGTCCATCCGCCATCTTTGTTGCCTTCCTTTGGACGTGTTCTAATATTTTTAGATCCTTAAATTGTGGAACCTGAAACTGCACACTACACTGCAGGTGAGGCCATGCCAGTGTTGAGTTGTAGAATACTTGGTGTAGAATTTGGGATAAAATGTTTGTCTGCCACAATAAGGATATTACTTTTGTCTTTTATAGGGATGTGTTAATTTTAACATCACACACGAAAAGCAAAAACATACTAAAACAGGTGAAAGCAGTGGGGAAAAAACAGATTAATGGAAAAAAATTAAAATGCAAGGTCACATTCTAAATTTGTAATGTCAATCCTGAAAGCTCCCCTTTGATCTTAATAACTTCTGTAACTTTTGAATTTTAAATAAGCAATTGTTTCTTAAACAGCCCATAACTAAATTAATTACCTAAAAAGAATGTATAATTTTAGATCATTTTAAAATGTCTCTAGAGGAAGCTATGCAAAATTCATAATAGGTTCATTTTCCATTAGGTACTCAAGAAAAAAATTAGCAAAGTACAAGTTTTTCAGTGTGATCTTCAGTTCTAAAAATTATGAACAGTCAGCAAACTGAAATGGCAAATCTATTCTGAATTGACTTTTTTATAGTCATAAGCCTGTGAATTCAACTTTTTCAGAAGCATGCACTTCAGATGCTCTACCATATTTTAGTTCCATGCATTCTCATTACTAGTTATTCTTTTCAATCAGAGCAGATATGGGCTAGTCACCCATTTGCCCAAAGGACAAATGATTGTGTTCAATAAAGGTATTTTTAGAACCCAGACAGAACTCAGCTTCTCTGTTTCCAACTTAAAACCACAGCAAAGTCAATAAAACCTACTTTCCAGCAAAGAAAATACGATCCATTTCAGTCATTATTTATTGTCTAGAAATCTTCCTTTCTTAGGAGGAGTCAATAAAGGGGATTCCATGTTTGTAAACAGGCTAGATTGTCATTGGCTTTAGATTTTCATTGGCTTTAATTAGTGCCATGCTGGAGAAATCTGAATATGGAATTAAATGGTTCTTTCTTTCTATAAATAGAGAAATGCAAAAATAGAAAATAAATTTTCAAAGAAATATAAAGATAGAATAACAATTGCACATCAGATGAAGTTGCAGATGACGTCTGAAGTGTTTTCCAATACAAAGGGAAGAAGAGGCATCGCTCACAGGACGAATTAGCACGCATCTGCCTGCCCACTGTTGACCTCTCTTCAGAGATGCAGGAAGAGAGGACTGTCTTTGCTCGCTGTGGCACTGAATCTGCCTGTCCTGCTATTCTGAACAGGAACAAAACCAACCACTTCAAAAGGTGCAGGATGCCTCGCCAACCAGCCATGTGGCTGGACAGAGAACAAAACTTTCCCAAACCAGTCACAGCAGAATTGATGTCTGTTGGTCCTTTATCATCTCACTGTGGCTGTTGTTAAAGGCTTAAAAATCCTTGCTGCATTCATAATGAGCACAGCAGAAGCCAAAAGCAGGTTTGTGCTGGTGGGGTGGTGGCTGCCCTGCTCCTCCCCATCCTTGGAGATGGACAATCCTATTGGAGGGATCCCTGGCCAAAAGCTTTCTTCCATCCTTTCTTCTACCTGGAAGGAGGTGCAGGGTGCCTCAGCAATGAGGTAGCATTGCCAGCCACACCAGAGGTGCCAGTGCCTCTCTCACCCTTTCTCCCCTTCTGCTTGTTACTATTAATCCAGATAATTTCTTTCACTGTGTCTCCCTTCAAAAACTGGAGGCAATGGTGAATGCACAGGAAAAGGGACCTCCATTTGGATTGGAGCAAGAGATCCTGACCTGTTGGAGAGCCCCAACCTTCAGTGCAAGAGCAAGTGGTGCCTAAGGGTGGGAACTCTCTTACTCCTGTGACTGTGTCTCTTACCTCAGTTCGCTGCTCCATGCAGCTACTTAATTTATCAGCACTTTGGTCTACAAATGATTTCAAAATTTCCTTCCCCTCTGCAGCTCTAAATTAATAATTTTTGAACATCAGGCTAAAGATGCTTGGCTTTTCATTGATAGGACAACTTAATCCTTTCTCCTGTCTGTTGAGGACCACCTGTTTTGCTGTTTGATGTACTGAGTCAGAAATGATACTGAGCTGATCTTGACAAGCTTTGTGGCTGCTAACCTCATGCTTCGAGCTCTGAGCTCTCCAAAGGCCACTGGGGCTGCTCTTCATACACTCGTAAAAATTTTTTCCCGATTCAGCAAACCTTTAACCATCAAATACAAAAATTCCTTCCTCAATGCATCCTGCAGTAGCTTTTAAGCACTCATGTCACTCTGCATTATGATTTCTGGGGCTTTTAAAAGCTAGGGAAGGGCTGGAAAATGTTGAGTGGGAAATCCCTAAGGATCGCACACTTGTCACAGATACTTCTGCAGATGGCATGTTCTTTCTTCTGAACAGGACATTAAAATAAGTTCTGGCTTATATGAGGCTATTAAAAGATGCAGCAGTCCTTTCAACCAGGGCACTGAAGTCTGCTGTGTCCTTTCCAAATTCCAATTCAGCTAATAACATGTGTAAGGCACTGTGCAAAATCCCACCACTAGATGCTTGATTCCTGCTAATACTGTCTGCCTAACTAAATTTTCTCTGTTGTTTCGTCTGTATGCAGCAGT
>JAVHNF010020214.1:0-10813 GCA_034783455.1 Micropsitta finschii | reverse complement strand
AATGGAGGTGGCAGTGATCCCTGCGTCCCCATCATCCCTTAGGGAATGGAGGTGGCAGTGATCCCTGCGTCCCCATCATCCCTTAGGGAATGGAGGTGGCAGTGATCCCTGCGTCCCCATCCCCTTCCCCACCCATGAGCCTGGCCGCGCGAGGCTCTTGCCCATCCCTTGGGAATGCCGCTTGCTCCCGGTGGACACCAGGGCTGCTGGAGGTGAGGGCTTTGCTGCTCCCCTGCTCCCCTCACAACCGGAGCTGCCTCTCCATAGCACCCGTGTTGGAGCACGGCAAAGAGCGGGCAGGGAATGCAGGCAGGGAATGTGGGCAGGGAGCGCAGGCAGGCTCTGGCTCCATCTGCCCGTGTTGGCCAAACCAAAGGGATTTCCCGGCTGGGATCAGGCCCGCAGGGATGTGCCAGGCAGCGCTCCACAGGGATTTATTCCTCTCCTTCCTGGTTTAGGTGCCAGGAGCGGGGCTGGAGCAGTACCACGTTGGTGAGCACCATGAATGGGGATGCTGGGGCTGGGGCTGTCACACGTGTGACACACACATGTGGTCACACACACGCAGTGTGACAGGCGGAGGGACACACGTGGGGTCACGCACGCCTCCGGTGTCACCCATCCACGGCGTCACCCTTGGTGTGGCACGTACATGGTGTCACATACACGGTGTTCACACACGGTGTGACACAGAGCCAGTACCGCACACGACCAGGGCTGCACACATGATGTCACAAACACGTCACACATGATGTCACACATGTCATACATGTCACATGCATGATGTCAGTCACACGTCACACATGACATCACATTGTCATGTACACGTCACACACATGATGTCACATACAATGTCACACACGTCACACATGCATAATGTCACAATGTCATACATGTCAGTGTCACATGATGTCAGTCACATGATGTTACACACATCACATATGATGTCACACACGTCACACATGATGTCACACACGTCACACGATTTCACACACACATCACACAGTGTCACACACATGATGTCACGCACGTCACACGATGTCACACACATGTCACAGGATGTCACACATGATGTCACACACACGTCACACGATGTCACACATGATGTTACACACACATCACATTGTCACAGGATGTCACACATGCATGATGTCACAATGTCATACACATCAGTGTCACATGATGTCAGTCATGTGATGTTGCACACATCACACATGTTGTCACACACATCACATGATGTCACACACATTACACAATGTCACACACATGATGTCACAGGATGTCACACATGATGTCACACACACATCACACAATGTCACACATATGATGTCACAGGATGTCACACCCACGTCACACCCACGTCACACCCACACAATGTCACACACATCACACACGTCACACACATGATGTCACACACACATCACACACATGATGTCACACACACATCACACACAATGTCACACACGCATTGTCACACGTCACACGATGTCACACACATCACACAGTGTCACACACATGACGTCACACACGTCACACACACGATGTCACACGTCACATGATGCCACAAACACGTCACACACACGATGTCACACGTCACATGATGCCACACACACGTCACACACACCTTACACACACGATGTCACACGTCACATGACGCCACACACACGTCACACACACCTCACACACACGATGTCACACGTCACATGACGCCACACACACGTCACACACACGTCACACACACGATGTCACACGTCACATGACGCCACACACACGTCATACGATATCATCCACAAGCGCCCGCCGGTGTCTCGGCCACGCCCCTGTGGGCGGGGCGCCCCTCTGTGTCCCCGCCCCTTCCCCCCGCGGCTCCGCCCCCTTTCCTTGTGGGCGGTCTGGCGGTGGGCGGGGCTGCGCGCGCACGGGCCCGCGCTCCCTGAGGCGCCGCTCCCGCCATGGCCCCCCCGCCCCAGCGCTGAGCCCCGGCGCTGCCGCCGCCGCCTGCACCGCAACGGGGGGGGGAGGGAGGGAACGGGGAGGGGGGGGGTGTAAAGAAAACAACGCATCCCGGTTCCGGTTCCGGGGCTCGGTTCCGGTTCCGGGTCCGGCCGGGTCGGGGTCCGGCCGGCTGCGGGTCCGGTCCGGTAGCGGTGGTGGTGGGCCAAAAGTCTTTAGAAATTAGGCATAGCCCCATTATAGAGGGTCTTTGCATTTATCTCCCTTTAAAGTGGCTGCAAAATGCTATCACATTTTGTTGCTGGGTGTTAGAGTGGCAGGAGAGTGGTGAATAGGTTATTGCCAGGTGAAACGGGAATGGACAGTCCTAGGTGCCTAAAACTGAGGCTTAAAGTTAATGGTGAGAGCAAAGATGCTCTTTCTAGAGAGCACAGAAACTGAGCTCCAGGCATCGCTCTCAGCAAGGCTGCAACCCCCACATCACGGCTGTGACACCTTCACTTTCTTATAGTGATGCAAAAAGGGAGTCAGTTTTCACTAATTCTAAGGATATTTTCAGACTCTGTGGTCAAACCTGTGGGTTGAATGAACCTGTGGTTGAATACGTGTGAGCTCATCTGCTCTGCTCCTCCAGAGAGCTGCTCTCCCATCTCTGGAATCAGTGGGGATTCAAAGGAAAGGCACCGGCCACTCCTGCAGCCTCCGTGGTGGCAACCCCTGCCTGGGTGCTAAGCCCCATGGAGCCGAGCTGGTGGATTGCCTCTTCCCAAGCTTTGTCTTACTACCCCCAGCCTGGTTTTCCTATGTGCAGCTTCCCTGCAATGCCCTGACCAGCAACAGAGGGAAGCAGCAACCCAGCGAACGCTGGAGCTGTCTGGGGAAGCCGGTGGAGAGCGGCTCTCCCAATGAAACCAAGCAGATCACACGCCAGCAGCCTGCAATAAAGCCGGTGTGCATCTTGCTGCAGGCAGCGGTCCCCATGAAGCAGCACCGAGCACCCTTCCCTCAAAGAGAGCTTCACTTTAAAAAGCAGCTTTTGGTCTCTGGAGGTGCTGAATCCTCCTGGTGTGGGTTTGGCTTGAGAGTTCTCTGTGGTAGAAGTTGGGGTGATAACTCCAGTCTCTGGCGCTGGGAAGCTGGTGACATCGGGGAGCTGACACAGTTATGGCAGAGGGGAAGAGCCTCCAAATGGATCTGAGGGGCTGGAAGGGGCTGGGGCTGCTGTGGAGCTCTGCCACTGCTGCTGTGTTTAGCCCCAGGTTAGTCACCTGTAGGCACTGGGGGGGTAATTACACCCAGGCCATCTAGCACTGCTTCTTTAGCAATGTGGAAACAGGCTCTAAGGCTCTTCCCAGTCACCTTTAATTCAGCTGTGCCACAGGACCTCCCTCCTTTCCTCGTCCTTCTGCTGGACATCCCCATCGGAGTGATTTTCCAGTTTCCCTGGATGTGAATGCCTCCTTCCTTCCCTGCATAACAGGACTCTAACCAGCACCTTCATTTTACAGTAGACTACAGTCACTGGCACCTTGGGAAGCCCTGTTTGAAAGCCTTTTGTGACTCTGTCACCCCAGACACCCATCTGCCAGGCTGGCATCCTTGCTGCAAGATGCTTTCCCAGGATGTGCAATGACCACAGCAGCAGGGATGTGCTTTAACATCAACAGCCCGAGCTTCTCTTTGTCCTGTGGGGTTTAGAGCTGGGACCTGCTGCGACACTGGCCTGGCTTTGCAAGCACCGCTGGTGCTCTGAAAGTGAAAGGGAACCTCCAAAACGCCCTTAAAATAGTCAGATCTTTTTCCTTTCGACAAGGAGGGCGGCCACGTGGTTAGAGCTGGTGTCACCCATCGTGACCACACAGCCGGGGCGGCACGGAGCTGCTCTCTGTGCTGAAGGGAAAGGCCTGGCTCCTTCCTGAAGCTCCTGCTGCCTTGGGGCAGAGAAAGCAGCATGGAAGCAGGGTAAGGCCACCCACAGGCAGCTCTAGGCTCTTCCTTTGCCCATAACTGATGCGCAGGTCCTTTCTCTGTCGCACATGGGACGGGGAGGGCTGGGAGGACACCAGGCTCTCACTGGTAGCTATTTCAGCCCCTGTGGCCACCCAGTCCCCATCTGATTCAGAAGGACCTGAGCACCACTCAGGCAGAAAGCGCTGCCCTCGTGCTCCGCGGCTCGAGCCCCGAAAGCAGGAAGTTCTCAGGCTTTCACTATCAGATGTCGGGACCGAGTTGAAACGATGCTAACGCTGGCCTGGGGAAGAGGAGCAGCCACAGGGTGCACATCCATGTAAGCCGGGGCAGGGAAGCGACCCCGCTGCTCCCAGGGAGTGGGTAAGGGAGGAGGAGGACGGTTACATGGCAAGGCAGAGGAAGGCAGCGCAGGGTCAAGATGGCTCCGAGCCATGTGCGAGGTGGGAAGCTCCTGCACGCTCAGCGCTAACCTCGCTGTGTCTCCTTGCTCCTAGAGTGGTTTATCCTCTGTCAGACTCCCCCTCCGGGAAGATGTCCCAGTCCTCGCCCGCTGATGAAGGCACAACGTTTGAGCACCTCTGGAGCACGCTGTAAGTGATGGCCGATTGTTTGCCTCAGGGTGTATTCGGAGCAGAATTGGCCTTTGCTCTGCAATCCATGTTAGTACATATCGCTACTGTAGCCCGAGGTGAGATGAGTTTCTTTATCATGCTCCACTTTCTTTATTCATCTTCCCACACTGAGAATTTTGCTCCCAAACTGTGATCTCCCTGCTCAGACCATTCCATTTGCCAGAGCCCTGGTGATGAGAGGCAGTTCAGATTCCATGGAGCATGTACATCCTGAAAGCAGCAGAGGGAGGAGAATTTGGGAAGGGGCCGAGGTTCGAGGGAGGTTGCTGGTGGTGGTGTGGGATGTGCTGGTGAGCTGAGGTCTGACTGTGCCATCCCCTCTTCTGCAGGGAGCCAGACAGCACCTACTTTGACCTCCCTCCATCCAACCATGCCAGCAGCAATGAGGTCTCCAACCGCACGGAGGTCACGATGGATGTCTTCCAGATGAGAAGCATGAATGACTCGGTCATGGTGAGTGTGCTCAGGCTGCATGAGAGGGAGAAGCATCAGACACAGACTGGATTTCCCTGCCGTGGGCTGGGGGCTCTGGAGTAGGAAGTGGGATGTTGCCAGTTCATAAACCACACACAAGCAGTACAGTGCAGCGCTGCTAGTGGTGGTGCAGGGCTGATAACCTGTGACTGCAGCTGGATGGTGCAGTGGGCAAACAGTGGCTACCTCTTAAGAGATAAGACAGCCACATGCAGCAGCAGGGGCTCTGTGTACAATGGCAGTGAAGCTTTGGTACCTTTGCAGCAAGGGTACCCAGTGAAGCTTGGGACAGGAGGGGAGTGTAACTCTGGTACAAACACGCTGTGCAAAGCCTTTTGCAAGCAGAGCTGCTGGAGGAGCACGCTGTGCTCCCAACACCCAGCTCTGCTCCCACCGCAGTCCCCTTCACCGTTGCCTTTTCCTCCGGGAATCTGGTGGGCCTCCCTCTGAGGCAAAGGGTTTGGCAAGCGCAGCGGATGTGTGAGACTCCCAGGTCACTCGTGTGTGTTCAACCCCCGGAGCAGCGCTGCATCCCGGGAGCATCCCTGAAGCAGCTCCAGCCGTTGGCTGCATCTCCCTCCAGAAAGGCTCCGTTTCCCTCCTCTCCAGCTTTGCATCCCCTCCCCCCGTCCTTTTTCCCTCTCTTTCTGCTCGTTTTCCCTCCCTTTCCCTGCCTCTGCCTGCAGGGGCAGGACCCTGGCAGCGGGATCAGCTGGAGGTGGTGGTGCTAATTGGGAGCTGCCCCTCGCTGAGCTTGCTCCTGCTGTAACCACAGTGAGGCCGGGCCAGCGCTGGCCTCGCAGGTTGCTGAGCACAAGCAGCTCCCTATCCTTGTTAGGGATAATGAGCCAGAGAAAACATTTGCACCGGCGCCATGGTGTTCCCAGTTCTTGCTGGCTGACATGTGTGGAAAGAAAAGCAGAGATAACGTGATGCCACCGGCCTGAAAGGAAGGCAGGACATGGGAGCTGTGGGGGGGGCCCCGTGCAGTGAGCCTGCTGCTCCTGGTGGCAGTGAGCAGGTCACCCAAATGCTCTGAGAGCTGCCCTCCGTGATGCTCCCTGCACGGGCACTGCCTTGATCCTGAAAGCCTGCTTCAGGGTCCTGCAGGAGGAGATGCTGTAATTAAGGATAGGAACAGTTCCTCAGCCACCCTTTTGCTTAGAGATGCCAACTACAGCGCTGGCAATTTGTGCAGAGCTTTACGTATGACACTACTGTGGACCTGCTTGTATGTGGGTGATGCACGCTGGTTCCACCTTTCCAAATATGCCACTCAGCTTGGGTCTGGATGAAGGGAACACTGTTCCCCATCTGTCTTGAGTTGGAAGGAAATCTGGTCATTCCATCTGTGTATGGTATGTATGTATGTATCTATGTATCTATCTGTCTGTCTATCTATCTATCTATCTATCTATCTATCTATCTATCTAATCTATCTGTCTTTTCATTCATCCATACATCCATCCATACATACATATACCTATAGTTATCTGTCTAGATATCTATCTAAACATCTATGTACCCATATCTATCCTTATCTATCCCTATCTCTGCATCTATATAGGGATAACTCCATATCTCTGAGATATGGAGCTGTCTTAGAGTCACTGCATCATTTGGTCAGTGCAAGTGCGGCTACCTCCTTTTGCTGGTAACAGGCTTTGGCCAAATGGGTTTCCAGCCCAGCTCGGCTGGAAGCAGCTTTCCAGCGTGGAGTCAGGTTGGATGCTGGAGCTGGACCCCCGCTCTCCCTGCAGTGGGAATGGTTGGTATCGCCCGGTCCATCACTGGGCAAGCTGGGGCCTGCCCTGTGCTTTAATGAATAGTCATGAGGGACAGAAGGGGTGGGCCCCGTTTTGTTGTTGGATGCAGCTAGTTGACAGAACTAAGGGAGATGAAAAAGGCAAAAGAGCCTACAGTTGGCGGCACTCGGGTGGCCGGCACAGCATCCCTGGCACTGCCGCTCCGGCCCTGCTCCCGCGCTCCCTCCTTCCACCCGCCTTCCTGCCCTGACCCCATGACTCCCGTGGCAGGACGCTTCCCAGCGCCCCGTGAGCCCCGAGACAACTAAAATGCTGTACATTAGCGACCCGATGCAGCATTACACCACGGTAGGTGCTCCTTGTTGTTAATGGGGTTTCTCTTGCTTTATTGGAATCACCCTCTGTCGCTGAGTTCGTGCTCCAGCTGGGATGCGCCAAGGGCTTGTCCTGGTGCGAGCCTTTCCATATCCCATGGCTATCATGAACAATGAGCTGTATCCATGTGGGATGCTGCAGCCATGGTGGTTCGGTCGGGTTCCTCTCTTGCTTTGCCCTGTACGGTGCTTGCAGAGCCCAAGGCGTGATTTGAAGCTCTGGTATGAAGGGATGCAGGCTCCTTCACTGCGGACAGGAGCAGCATCAGCCCAAGCATCCATTCAAGGAGTGCCCTTGCACCACAAGCACCAGTTTGTTTTTCACTGGGGACCTCCTGGGCCAAGCCATCAGCATTATTGTGGCCACAGGCAGGCTTTCCTGCCCTGCTTTGGAGCCTTTGAGAGGCAGAGGAAACGGTACCCGTGCTGCAGGCGATGCGGTTTCAGCCCTGTCCTCCAGCGCCGAGGTTGCTTTCCTAGGCAGAAGGGTTTGTGTCTGCTCTCTGGCATTATGGAAGTTAGATACAGGCAGAGGCACAGCTGGAGACAGGACAGAGCTGGACTTCCCAACCCGGAATTCCTTCATTCCTCCTGTTTGTCCTATGTCTGTTGGTCCAAAGCATCGGGATCATTCCGTAGGGTAGTGCTGTTGCTTGGGAGGTCAGTGCTGCAATCATGTGAACATTCATCTGTGTGTGTGGATGAACATACGTGTGTGTATGTGTATTTACAGGCGTAGACACACAAGCCCTGTGTTGGGTTTGCTGACACAGACACACAAACACTCTCACTTTCCCTTTCTCTTTTAAGGGAATGTTTCCAAATTTTAGTCAATTTTTAGAACCATCCGGTTGTTTTTCCATGCTCCTGTCTGGGGGTGCTTGTGCCTGTGGATTTCCAAAGCCTGGGATTAGGGCCCCTGCTTTGTGCTGCTGAGGATCCCGGCTGGGGCAGCCAGCTTGGCTTGTCAAGGAGATGCTCTGGGTCTTGGATCTCTTTCTTGCACAAAGTGGTCACTGTTTTTCCCAGGGGAAGGCTCCCATACAGAGGCTGGGATGCTCTTGGATGTGTGGGGATGGTGCTGCTGGTCCCCTTGTTTGCTCATCCACTGCAGAGCATTTACTCTCCATTCGGTTCATTCCTAACACAGGCACGTGGCAGGGCACAGGGTGTGTGTGCAGCCAGGTCCCCGCAGCCCTTCCCTGCTCCCGGGAGAACAAACCAGCTCAATTGGGATACTCTAGGATTATCTAGGCTATGGATCAGCCCCAGTGAGCAGCAAACCCTTTTTCCTATTGCTGTTCTCCCTCTGCTCCATGCCTGAGCTTTGCTTCCCGAGGGTGGCTTGGCTGCAGTTTCCCAGCTGGACAACAAGGGATTTCCAGGGTGTTTTTAACACCCATTTTACCAGAGTTTCTCACCTGGGATTATGGATAGTTTGGATGGGGGCAGCTTGTCTTCATCTGGGCTATTTATAGGGCGGCGAGAAGGAATAGAGGGGTTTGCGCACATATTTTAGGGGAGAAGATGGCTGTATCTGTGTAAGAACAAGCCGGATCTTGCTCAGCATTCCTCCAGTTAGTCACAGGCTCCAACGACCTTGGGAGAGATGCAGACAACAGGAGAGCTTCCCTGCAGAAGGCTGAGTGCCTTGAAACCATCAGACATCGCAGACGTTTGGGTGAGGTTGGGATCCCAAGTTAAAACACGTCTCTTGATTCCTGAGCCGTGAGCCCTTCGCAGGGGAAGGCAGGTGGCAGAGTGGGATGGCCGGCCCCAAACTGCCTCCCAGGAGAGCTCAGATCCCAGAGCTGCCAGTGCTGGGTGCTGCGAGGAGCGGGAATGATGAGGATGAGGAGTGGGAATGATGAGGATCAGTGCAGTGGCCACTGCAGGTGGTCATTGCAGAGCTGAGGCTGCATGGGTCTGCTTAGGAAGGCTGCGTATTTTGGGGAAAAACCCATCCCTATTGCTTTGAGAAACATTTACATTTGTGAATTTTCTTTTTTTATAGTGATTTATTTCTCCACTATAGAAAAAAAGTGATTTTTTTTAGTCTGATTGAGGAGAGATTCAGGCTGCTCGAGCCATGCGGCTTTTGAGAAAGCGCCTTAGCTTAGGCTGTGCCTGCAGGTAAAACTGCTGCCAGTTTACTGGAAGACTCGGACAGTGACTGTTCAGAAGAGGAATAGGAAAACTAAATAGCAAAAAGCCAGGATGTGGCCCAGCAGGTCTGCAACGAGAGCCAGAACCAGCCCAAAGAGGCCCGTTTGCTGGGTGACCTTCCTGCATCGCAGCTCCGCGCTTTGTAGGTTTGAGGCTTTCCCCAGATTAGACGTGCCTGGGTGGAAGCTGCTGACAGCAAACATCCCATGTGGGGAGCATCACCCAAACCGCTATTCAGAGCCGGCTCTGAGGAGGGAAATGCTTCCCTGTGTGTGCACACTCGTGACACGGGAATGCACGCGGGAGGTGGATGGAGGCAGCTCCTGTCTCGGTCGGTCACAGTGGGAATGATTCCTCATCCAGGGTGGGTGATTATCCTCCTCCTCATCCTCCCTCACCCTCGCTGCTGTGATGGCAGCACCCATCCTGTGTGCAGGACGCAGGACAGGGCCATCTCTCCCACCCTGCAGCAGCGGGACATCTCCCACAGCATCCCTGCCTGGTCCCCTATGGCAGAACCCATGCTAAAGCCCGGGAATCTCAGCTCCTCGCTGCCTCCCATGAGGATGGAGCGGGTGGAAGGGGATGGTTTAAGCTTACCGAGGTCACCCCTCGCACATGTGGTGACCTGTCCAAAGCCCCAAGCGACCCGGAGGGGTGTTCCACCGGGCTCCCGCACTGTCCCTTTAAGGAGGCTGTAACAGGACACCCGGAGCGCAGCACCGTGGTGAGGTTCCATGTCTCAAACTGGCTGGTGTTTTCTTTTTTCCCTCCTCCCCTTTTCCTTTCCTCCAGTCCCAGTTCAATTTGCTGAACAACAGCATGGATCAGAGCATCGGCAGCAGAGCAGCCTCCACCAGTCCCTACAGCTCCGAGCACACCTCCAATGTCCCAACGCATTCGCCCTACTCACAGCCCAGCTCTACCTTCGACGCCATGTCCCCAGCTCCCGTCATCCCCTCCAACACTGACTACCCTGGTCCCCACCACTTTGAGGTGACCTTCCAGCAATCCAGCACCGCCAAGTCGGCCACCTGGACAGTAAGTTGTTGCATGTCTTCTTGCCTTCGCTAGGGAGATGCTTGCCATGCCCACAGTGGTTTCGGCTCGCTGGCCACACACAACTGAATGTCTTGGTGGTGATTTGCAGTGGGATGCAGAGGGTTTGGTTGCATGGGGTGGATGCAGGATGCAGCCACTGTCCAGTTGGGACCTCACTTGCATAGGCACCCCTGGAAAGCAAAAGGTGCAGTTAGCATCAGTGCTTGCTTTCAGGGATGCTCTCCAAAAGGGCTGTGAACAGTGCTTTCAATGTAACTTTCCTCACAGCAATTCCCTAAACTGAAGGTGAACATCTCTGAAAATCATAAAGTGGGAGAAATGTCCTGGGGAAATACCTGCCTTGCTCTCATGTGGAACATCTGCCCAGAGCTCTGCCAGCCTCAGTGCCTTAGCTTTGTGTCAGTGTCCTCCGTAG
>JAVHNF010020209.1:0-11483 GCA_034783455.1 Micropsitta finschii | reverse complement strand
GGTTGGAGACCTGGTTTCCTCTTTGCTATCAAGATCTCTTGTCTCCTGAAGTTTGTGAGACTCATTTAAGAGCCTGGGGGTGCAGCCAAAGCTCAGGAGTGATAGTGGCAGTTAGCAGGCTTCCATTAGTGCCTACTCCACTCAAAGAATGCAGCCCACTTCAGTTTTATTTCTGCTCCGGCTTATCAGATCCTCCTAATGTCAACATACTTTCCTTACCTTCATATTTACAGACTACACATTAGAAAGCAGGGAAGTTACACTGGAAGAGTTAATTGCATATTATCGTGAAGGACTGGACTTTTTTGTTCTCTTTACTTTTTTTTTCTTCATACAACAAAATAAGTATAAATCCAAAGTTGATCTCACCTCTAAAGGTATAATTTAAGTAAACATGTTTTTCTAGATCTTTTCTCCCCCCCATTCCCTTTCCCTCTCCCCTGTTACTTTCACTCTGTTACTTTCCTTTTGGATGGAGGGAGGAGATGGGAAGGGAGCTCATTTGGCAGCTCATGACCTTCTAACTTGACTTTAATGAGATGATTCGCTAAAGCAAACTCCTCATCATCCAGCATGCCATCTTTGTCGATGTCAGCCAGTTTCCATATCTTGCCCAGCACCGTGTTAGGCAGCTTAGACCTTACCATCTCCTTCTTTGCATTGGCACCAGTTATTTTACCATCGACAGGTGAAAGTGTGTAGAAGATCTCATCATACATGGGCTTGTCCCTGGCCACCACCCACTCCGCATCATCGATCCCTTCACCAGCGCCTTCGCCATAGCCATGGCCAAATGGACCATGCAAGGTGCCCTCAAAGGCTCCTCCCTTCACCATCTGGGTTGGCCGCTGTGATTCTTCCTGGCGTACGAGCACCATGAGCTGGGCGATGTCATTAGCCAGCATGTCTTCCACTGTCTCCAGCAGCTTGCTCTTCAGAGGCTGGAACTTGCTAAAATCCTGGGCTTGCAACTGATCCTTAAAGTGGGACAATACAGCAAAATGTGAGCAACATGGCCATGCACAGTGCAGTAACAGTGTAGAGTGCAATGACTGTCTGCTATTTGGCTCTAAAACCCCTGCTACTGCAGGAGTGGGGAGCTCATCATTCCCTCCTCTGATAGCCCTGCTCCTCAGCATGTGATGGCCTCTCTCTGGTTGGCCTTGCTCTTACTTAAAGGCTCTTTAAGCCCTACAGAAAATGATCTGATCTCAGCTCACAAAGGGGGGCTGATGTGGTACATGGTGAGAAGGGAAGTGGTTTACCCAAAGGCCAAGGCGATGGCCATATGCAAGTAAGACTCCTCCTTTCCAAGTTACATAGAAGCAATCTCCCTGTAGACCAAATTGTTCAAGGCAAACTGGTTCTGCAACTCTTGCTACATCCTCCAGCCAGTGCTGCACATTCCCTTCCCCTCTGCATTCTGGGAAGGAGATGTTATTCTAGGAAAAGACTGTTCTATTCATCAGCATGCAGGGCATCTTTCAGAAACCATAAAGCCAGCAGTATGCCTGTAAAGAGGTCAGTGTCTCTTTACAGCATGGCTCAGTCTGTAATTTTCACAGCTAAGCAAAAGTGCTTTGAGCAGGGCCTGCAGATAAGTCTCTTCTAAAAACTGCACAATGACCTACGGCTTTATTCTTCACCCTCTACTTGTTAAATCCACACTATTCACTCCTTCTGGATTGGTACAGTTATTTTTAAACACACATTTTAACAAGCAGTGAATGGGATCATCTATTGGATACACTCCATAGATCTCATTCCCAAGAACTTATGGAAAATATACTTCACAAAAAAAAAAAAAAGAGCAGATGGGTGTGTTTTCCATAGGGAGCTAGTAATGACTTCAACAGCTAGCAACTCAGAACAGGTTTCTGCTTGGACTGAAGCCATGCAGCAATGTAGCAGTGTCCAGCATTGTCTGAATATACAATACAAGGCTCCGATCCAATGTTCTTTGAAGTCTCTGACTTGCATGAACACTGGGTCAGGTCTTAGCTCTGCAGAACAGAAAACCTGCTTCCCTGTGTAAAACAGAAGAGGAGCTTTAAGTTTCCGCAGGTTCCTTTCTCTCTTTCTATATACAGAGTGAAGCAGAAGATGAAAAAAAAGGCAGCTCTTGAGGAGGGGGGCATATATATAACTTTTTCTGGTTACAGTTTTTCTTTTAATATACATTAGAAATATTCTTAGGCCTGGAAAATCTGTAAATGGAACATGGAATTTAAAATAAAGAAAACCAGAAGAAATAATTTGCTGTCAAGTGCTATTCAGGCAGAGATCTGAGAAATGAAGGCAGCTGTAGCTTCACACGAGCTCTATGTGCAAAAATGTTCATGGCCAAATATAGCCTGCACATATTGCAAGGCCTATTTCAACATTATAATAGGCCTTTCCCAACAATCGCAACAACAATCAGTGTGTGCGTGGCTTCTGTCATATACCCTGAGGTACTCTAATGCTTTCCTTGGATGCTTGGTGATCTGGCCAAGATGTCACTGCTTACCTGCATCTTTCTCAGATTAGGGAAGTCTCCTGGTGAGATCTGATGCTCCCGTTCAATCCGGGCATAAATCTCTCCCAAGTTGTTAACAAGCTCTTTCTTTTTATTGTCTTTTCCAAACACTGAGGGCATTTCCTTCTTTAGGGAGCTGATGATGTAGGCATGGACCTGAAGGGCATTAAATGATACAGAATGAAGAAGACAAGTGTTAAAGAGCGTATTGGGGAATTGTTCCCAGCAGACAGTATCTGTACCCAGGACTCAACCCCATCTTGTCCCACCCTGAAGAACAAGCTCAGCTCCTCAGCTTGCCTGTACCTACTGATGATTACTGCAGTACTACATGCTCCTCAGCTGTGTGCTCTACCTCTGCTATGACAAGGTGAAGACAGTGTATGAGTCCTGGACATAAAGTAACATTCATATGCACTTCCTGGAGGGAGTGGTGTGTTTTTTTTTCTTTCAGTAGGAATATCCTTCCAGGGAATAGTCCCCTTGCCAGTTCGAACCAAACACAGAGGTTTTTGGAGCTCTCTAGGCTATTTTTACTGGTTTAGCAGGAACACCAGTTCTTACCTTGTGACATTGTGTTTTCTCTTAGAAATGAAGACCCTTGCACAGAGGGCTTTCTAGGGATCTTTGATCACTCTTCTCAATTTACATGGGATTATTCCTTGGATTCTGAGGGGCTTCACTCAGCTCATTTCAAATATCCAGAGATACAGCAGGCTTATCTGCCATTCTTGTGAGTCTCCACCTCCTCTGTGTCCAGGTACTTCTCTTGGCTAAGAAAGTTTAAGGTAAAAGAGCTAGAGCTTACCAATTCCCTTGGTTCTGACATACTGAAAAGGTCTTAATTCTCAAGTTGCGACCACAGAGCAACTTTCCAGATCCCTTCAAGTGCTACCTGCTTTGATCTGTGGCTACCTTTCTCACTGTAGCCTGTCATGACTGAAGCACCAAGAAAAGGAGGTGCTTTCTTCCTTGAAGTGCGTAGGACTAATATGCTAGGCCTGAGTGAAATGAGATGGATAGAAAGTAGGATGCACCAGCTCTGCAAGCCAAACTAGCTGAAACCACTTCCCTAAAGCCTCCATACTGCAGACAGTCCAAACTGAATGCGTGGGGGGTTCTATGCCAACACCCACCTTGGCCAACCGTGCTCGCTTGATGAGATCATTCAGCTTCCTCAGGGCTGCATTGCGGGGCAGGCTCTGGATATCCCTGAACAGGTCTTGCTCCTCTGCCTCAAACAACTTGCGGTTGTCAGGGATGAGCAGCGGGTGGGACCAAAAGGAGCCAATGTAGACCCTGATGACCTCAGGGGTGTTGACGATCTTTCCCAGGGACCACATGAGGGCACCGTACACCCGCATCAGCTGCTGAGTCTCTATCTGGTCAGCCTTGTTGAGAACAACTCTCATCTTGTCCTCGTGGTTCTTCAGGGCCTTGATGACCTCAGAGAATTCATCAGAGATGTCCAGCTTGTGCGCATCAAAAAGGAGAATGATGCGGTCAACCCGCTCTGCAAACCACTCCAGTACAGCAGCAAAGTCATAACCTGCAAGGGGTGAAGGAAAAGCTGAGATGCACATGCATGTGAGTAAAGAAGCCTACTTGCTGTACCAGAGCTATGCCATCTGAGGGAAGCTTGCAAAGAGTAAGCTGCCCCAGTAAGATCAGGTAGCTTGATAAATGCAATGTGAAACATCATTCCTCATCAAAGGTGGAGATGAGGCATTGTCCTTCACACTGAAACACCCAAGGTGCACTGAGTTAAGGATGGCTCTCATCATCTTAAGAAATCACCCAAAGAAATCCTGAACTTGTGCTACAGATGCTTCATTTAAATTCATATCACAAGGAAACTGCTATACTCAAACAGCTACTGCAGAAGTTTTGCATGTGGCAACAAGAGAGGCGTAGTTTCTGAATTACTGGCCATCAGCATAGCATACAAAGGCTGTAGAATGCTGGATAATTGCAGTACTTGCACCCAGACTGGTTTGAGATGCGTGTCTCTACTGCTTAATAACTCTCAGGTCTTGTCTAGTTTGGTGAGACTGTTTGTCCCATTCAGTTCAAAACCCAGGATGCAAATAACCTGCCTTACTCGAGTAACCATCCTGCCATACCTCCTGCATGCGCACAAAGCAAAATGATTTGTGTTTACTTTGCTAAGTGCTTGATGCTTAGCAGACAGCATTGCTGTGAACACCAGAAGTGGACTCAAGCTACAAACTGTGGGTTCAAATTTCTTATGTCTCAGAACTAAGGATAATGGATGCACAGTGTTAGACCTGGGTGAGTCTCTAGGCAATACAGGGCACGAATAAATAGTGTGGTGGTGATGTTTTTTTAAAAGCCAGCAATAACATGACCTTCTCTCCTAGCTCTGCGGTGGTTTTCACCTCTCAGTCTCACTGAGAGGCTGATGTTCTCCCTTTGCTCTTTCAGGCTCTCTATGCTGTGTGATATTTGGGGTTATGTGTTGCCAGAGTGTGGTACTCTGTTAGAAGAGCTTATGCTACTTGCATTCAAATCCTTTTACTATTTTAATCTTGGCTTTCACAGATAAATGTATGACAGTTCAGTGCTCCTCCCTTTCTCCCCTTTCTTCCTTCTGTCCTCTTAAAAACCTAGAGGACACCCATTGCGTCCTAGTCATTAGGTCAGAACTACAGAAGGAAGGACTGCTAAGCTCTGATCTTGACTTTTGCCACTAGACTTTCCCTTGTGACTAAGCAAATTGGGGTGGAATCCTGGCTCTCAAGTCAGGTCAACTTTCTCTTCAGCTGGATTAACTGGTATTAAATGTTTGCTACTGAGAACTTACACAACTACAAAGCATTATTATTGGGCAGAGTTTTGCTTTGGTCAGTTATAGTTTTTTTCCTTACAAGAAAAGGGGTTTGGGGTGGTGGGGTGCTCGTGGATGTGGGCAGCTTGCTCTGTTCTTTTCCACGGGATCTACAGAAGTTGGATGGAAGAGAGAGATGTCCGTCTCACCAGTGGCCTTCTGCTCAGTTAGGACACTGGTGCCTTCTCTAACAGCAGTAAGCAATGATGGGCCCTGGCTCTCTGCTCAGTTATGTTTGATGCTGAGAACTTCAGATAATGCAGAATTAGTATTACCTTTGACAAAGACCTGCTGAGCATTCAATATATTATATTGATATTTATATATCTTGCCTAGTCTGACCTCAGTAACAAATCATGTGTCAGATCTTACAATTGGAATAAACTTGGCCCTGCTTGCTTTCAGATATTAACAGCCTTTTAACCTTAAATGTTCCCATTGTAATGAGCTCACCTCCACAGGTCTAACTGCTTATCTGCTGTAAAGCCATGTGTGCTGACTCCTTCCTATATTGGTCTAAGCACACTAGCAGCATGACAGAGTCCATACAGATACCTCATGTCATGTGGACTGGGTTCAGGCTGTAAGTTGTTGCTCTGCACACAGAGCAGTGAGTTTGCAAATGGGGACCACTCTCCCCTCTCAACATGGCATATATAGCCACACCTGATGTTCCGTTCTGCTTGGGCTGTATTGGAAACCAGTTAGCATGACAGAGAGTTTATTCTTCATATGCAGAGCTACACAGCTTGCTTTTTCACCATGGAAGCAATGAGTCAGGCTGACTTTGTTTGGAGATGTTTGTGCGCTTAATCTTGTCAAATTTCATTGACTGGGATGCTCTACTGTCAAGCTGGTATGTGTTTGCACAGCACCATGACTACTTTTTCCAGCCTTTTTCTTGGGGGATCAAGGGGAAAACAGTTATGCCCTCTAAGGCACACTTAAATGCTACAGTGATGTCCTGTCACAGATCATGTGCATAGTTTCCCTCTGATAGCAGAGGAACAGCCAGTTAGCCTCCCTGTGGTTAAGAGTGGCTGGGATGAGGTGGGGAAGGTGTCTGTACCTATAAAATGTGGCATTGTAGTCTTGGTATTAGCTGAGTGCTTGGGAGACTGACCATAACCCTTTGATCTGTCCTGGTCTCAGGATTATAGCAAAAGTATCTTTAGGTGCTTAGCTCTGATTTTTATTATGTATCAAGCCTGGATCCACAACAGCACTTAGAGAAGCTCACAGAACAGATACCTTCTTTCTCATTCACCAACAAAGAACTTGCTCTACCCAACAAGAAGAGGGCATTAATATCTGCTCAGACCTCTTGTAGCAGCTCTTCCAGCTGCTACAGTAACAGTCAGTCTTGAAGGTCCCTGTGGTCTTCATTAAATGTTTAGAATTGATTACTAGACTTTCTTTCCCACCTTCTTTGGGGAAATTCTCCTGACAGCTGTCCTGCATACCGCCATTGAAGAGAGAACAAAACCCCTGGGGAGTTACACTTAGGGTGATGTTTCAGAGCAGGCAGAACAGTACGGACTCATCTCATACTGAGACAAAAACCAACTCACAGATTCATCTTGTATGTCCCGCTAGCTTTGGCACTTAGGGAATGTGTGAGACCTCTCCCGCTGGTTCCCAGCAAAGCAAGAAACCTCTCTCTCTGCAGTAATAAGTATTCTCTGGTATAAAAGCATCTCTCAGAAAAAACAGGCTGTGTATATTTTGTTAAGTGATGACACTTTAGAGGAAAATTATCCTAAGTGTTGTATTGCTCCTTAACATGTAGTATGACCTGCAGAAAGGGCAGGTGGGACAGACCTCTGTTTGTAACTGTCTTCTTGGAGTTTGACTGTGATGGTGTTTTCTCACACAGACAAGTGCCTAGAGAATTGCTACACTGGTGATTTGCAGGGTTGACTTTATAGTTTTGCTTTTAGCACATAAAGGAGTAGATTGTTCCTTAAGCAAAGCTTTCATTTTCAGATGGTTCTTCAATAGAATGGAGAACTGAGGATGGTTTGCTTGACTCCAGCCAGAGCTGGAGGTGCTCAGCACCTGAAAACACCCAAAGTTCATTCTGTAACTAAATCTAAGCATTATAACCTTGCTTTAATTTCCATCCTATTACCCCTTTTTTATTTCACAGGTGCATAAGGCCTAACTTTTTCTTCTGGCAGATTATCAGTGTGTGAGCTTAGACCAAGAATTGATCTTGATCTACAGCCAAATTAGGAGTTTTTGAAGTATTCCCTTGCTCATTCCACTGCAAATGTGTTATGTTTCTTCACGCCTTCTTAGTGTTGTAGTGTTGCTAAGGCCTCTCACAAAAGCAGCCAGTTACTATCTCTGATCTGGCAGCATTTCAGTGATGGGTGAAGCTATCCACATAACACAGCAGAGTTTTATTCTAAAGTTACAGAGCATTTGGGAAGCCATCTGCTTGCCAAGCTGCATAAATGTAAAACCATCACTGCAGGGAAGTTCAGACAAATGAAAAAGGGAGAATTTTCTGCTCAGTAATTCCTGTCTGTTTGTGGCTGCACTTGCATTTCTGATGAAAAATGATGTACATTTAAACATTCTCTAGTATCACTGATGCAGCTTTTTTAACCTCCAGATAAGGTAAACATGAATAGAAAATGAATCCCAAGCATACAGTACTAGGAGGACAAGATGAACATGATTAATAACTTTCTTCTATCAGATGGAGGTTTTTTTTTTTAGGGGACAGATTTCCTTTTGACAGCATGAAAACGACTCAACAGATTTTAACTCAAAGCTGACAAGTCAGTGGATTTAGCATAGAGAGAAAATGATCTTCTTGTAGACACCCTGCCACCTAGACTCCACAAGGCAGACTGGCTTAATGAATACTTGTCTGTGCACTACTGGAATACCTGGCAGCATGCATTTCACTAAGATCTGGCAGGATTATGCAATTACATTTCTGTCAAGTCAGGCCAAGCACGATACAGCCTTTATGCTGACTGTGGGAATACAGATGATACCTGACCCAGCATAAAATCTGCCAGGCTGTAACATTTTAAGCCAATTTAAACCGGGAATGAGTGTGCATGTATTGGTTCAGCATTTCTCACCATGTAGCTACACTGGTTGGTTTGTTTGGTTGGTTTTTGAGGGGTTCTTTGGTTTGTTTTTTTTTTTGCCTGATAGTAAGCACTCTGAATTTCCTTTGAATTGTGCTGCTGTTTTAAGTAGTTGACCTATTTCCTGATGAATTTTAGTCACTGGGAGCTCCCTTTTCATTCTTTTAAAGCTGGTGCTATCCAAAGGTTGAATATTCACCAGAGAGCAGCCCTCTATAGGGCAGAGTTTTATGGCCATGTCCCTATCTGTCAGGATAGATTGGCTCTGTATCTGAGGAGAGCATCAGAAGATGGGATAGCTGGTACAGCAAATGCTGACTACCTAGAGATGGAACAGCTTTTGAAGATGAAATGAATGTCTATTCCAGGAAGCTGATGATTTTATCTGAATTTTAAATTGAATAATAGGGTTTGGAGGCTTAGCCTATCTGGTCAAGGCAATGTCCTGCCTGAAAGCCCTTCAAAGACAACCATATCATGGCAAAACAAGCAGAAGGCCCACACTGGAGAGGGAGAATGTGCCAGGAGGGGCAGGTGTTACCCAAGTGTGACAGATGGCTGTAAGCAAAGGAGAAGTAAGGCAACATGACGCTCAGAAGAAGAAAATGAAGGAAGGAAGAAAGAGAGGGGGAAGTGACACATCCCTTTGAGGACACACACAGTGAGTGGGAAACAGGGTAGGCAGCTGTTTTAAGACCCTGGGAGAGATGATGCAGCAAAGAGAGGAGGGTGATGGGGAAGAATGAGATAAAACACATAGGACTGGGTGGAAGAACAGTGATTTGGACAAGTTTCTCAAGGTGGGAGCCAGTGGTGCCAGGAAGAAGAGGACAGAAGGGAACACAAAAAGCAAGGGATGAGTATTGGATATACCTCACTGAAGCACATCCTAAACTGTCTTTGTAAAATGCTGCCATACTCCTTCCTGTAAGTGGCTGCCTTCCACAGGGATATAGATATTCCTGTAACGTATACCTGTGGGTGTGTTGGGAAGTAGACAGAAGTCCTTCAGCAAGAAAAGGTTTCTATGAATGTTACATGTCATAATTTCTAAAGCAGACCTCAGATACTGATCACTTCTGCCTTTGCTTATGCTCAAAGAAATCTGTCCTGGAGCTGCTGATTCACAGCACTAGGAGCTACTTCCTCCAGCCACTGCCCTGCATCTCCTTCTCAGTACCAAGAACTAATGGAAATACTAACGTGTTTTGGAGACATAGTTTCCCAAAGCAAAGTCAAAAGGACTCAAAGCATAGAAAACCTACCTTATGTTCTTGGCTAGGAAAGATGAGTGGGTGTCATACTTCTAATGCAAACATTTACATTGATCAGTACCTGGACTGGCAGGCTTTAGCTTTCATGTTTAGGGCCAGAAGCATGACAGGGCTCTTGCTTTATGTCAGTGGTAACTGAAATCTCACTAGGCATACTGAAATCATGCAGAGCAAAACTAAGGATAGCATTGTCCAGAAAAAAGTTTCATTGTAACATCCTGTTTAGCTTCTATGTCCACACAGCAGATCTCTTCCCCTCTACCCTTTATGTGTTTATGTCTTTGTCATTTGTGACAGATGGACTGAGAATCTTCTGGTACTTGGGACAATCCAGGAAACAGTTCCTAGGCAGATTTTGAGACCTCAGAAGGCATCTGAATATAGGCTAAGTTTTCCAGAGTGGTCAGTACACAGCAGCACTGAGCAGATGGAATTCCAAGGAAGTCTTTATATTATTATGTCCAAATACAGAGTTCTCCCAGTATACACAGTTTAAATCTAGGGAGAAATCATGTTTGAAAACCTGACCTGAAATGGCCACCAGTAACTGGTAGCTGCTACCAGTGACCAGGAAACAGTCCTTCCTTGTTACTTGGTGCTGAAAGAATACATGATGAGCATGAATAATGCAAATTGATGAGATACTGATGGGCATGACCATCTTTCCTTGATGAAACTAGATCCTTAGAATATTGCTGGAGTGCACAGTAGATGATACAATGGACAAACTGGACAGCTGTTCTAAGAATCAGACTTGTTAAACAAATTAAGTGCTTGTATATGTTAACAGGAGAAAGGAAAAAAGCACAGCCCTCTCTATCTATGCACTATTTAATCTCTGTTCTTTTGCATTATTTCTTTGTCTTCCAGTTCAGGAACTGCAAAATATAGCACTGTTTCCAACTGAAATCATGAAGACAGCCCCTCTCCCTAAACAAAATCATGGTTTGGTCTTTCCAAAACCCAAACACAATCATGAGGTTTTCTCTTCACCCTGCTTACAGGTCAGAAAAGTCAGGCTCACAGCTTTATATATTTCTATGAATAAAAAGAACTGTGCAGATTTTCTGCTCATTCTTGGGTTGCTTTTAGAGGAAGCACAGAACTGTGTGACTGCAGGAACTGAGCCTTTCAGCGGTACAGTGTTTGTGAGACCATGCTAAAATCAGGCAAGTGGTGGAGAGGCTGCCTCACTGCAGCAATGAAGGTGAAGTGGGAAGTTAAAACTAAGCAGTGCACTTTCACCCTGCCAGGCGGATTGAAATACAAAATATAAGCAAACATCACCAGTAGGGAGTATTATAGAAAATATTTGAAATGCCTCCCTTTTAGAGGCTTTCAGGGTGGATGCTTTCAGTTGTGTGCTAGCAACAGCATGATACACATGACAAGGCTCTTTAAAAAAATATTTTCTTGTTGCCACTGTACCCTAAACAACGTCACATGAAGTGGGAGAACATCAATTCCCTTGGTATTTGCCCTTCCCTTCCAAGCATAGCTATTTCAGACACAGTCAAGTCTGAGAGCTCTGCACTGCCCAAGACTCTTGCCATTAGCATTTTTCTTCTCACTATCAGGCTTCCGAGTGACTAAATATCTCTGCTGCTTTCCGACTGAGAGCTGTATGACAGAGTTTCCCTTCAATTGTTGTTTTATGTGGTAAAGCAAGGAGTGACATGAAAGTGTGTTGCAGCGTTTCAAAGCTCCCTGTGTGCAGAAGAGGCACAGCACCA
>JAVHNF010020208.1:7225-22035 GCA_034783455.1 Micropsitta finschii | reverse complement strand
CACATTTCAAAGAAAATAAAAAACAGCAAACAAAACAAAACAAAACAAAACAAAAACAAAAAAGAAAAAATATATATGAGAGAAAAGAATTACGATGGATGAAGGAGCATTTTTTCTTCCAAATGCCATGATCAATATAACTCAACAGAACAATGAACAAGAAATATAGTCTTCCATTGTCAAAACCACCATGCATTTCAGACAGACGAAAGACTGTCAGTCAATAGAACTACAAAGAAAGTCAGTTTGGAAAGAAACTTTTCAAACTGGCTGAATCAGACTAAGGGCAAGACCTGACCTTCGGGAGAAGGTTTTTATAAATAGATTTTAACATCTATAAGAAAACAAACATTAATATATAGGTTTCGTAGACTTGTACAGAAAATCGAGTTATAAGTTTACACTTCAAGAATTGCAATTAAAAATTCAACTTTACTCCTAAAACTAAAATCTGAATGTGACAATTGGGATTTCTCAAAAAAGGCACTAAACTATTTTATATCTGATCCCTATTTTTCACTCTAAGTAGAAAGGTCCCTATTTTTCACTCTAAGTATGCTCTTCATATGGAAAAATATTTCAGTGAGGAATAACCGATGGGTAGGATATGCATTTCACTTCCCAAAACTATGTGTTACAGTGAAAGATCATTCAAACTGAGTTTTAAAATGTTATAATCTGTCAAAGGATTGCCTACCGAGGTAAGTTCTTATTCTAGCAATCCCATCTGCTTTATCAAGTGCATACTGATTAGGAGAACATGGGAGTTTACCTGTAGATTGAGAAGGAGGGTTTTAATACCCAAAAATGAGAATTGCCATAAAAGATCTTATATTTTTTGTACTAGCATGATGCAGGCACAATTACTGTCTTTCCTTTCCTAACATGGTAAGGAGTGTGGTCTAGTAAAGATCTGGAGAGAAACTTTCCTCTTTCTGAAGATTTTGCCACTCAAAATAAAAATGCTAGTTGATTTCATGTAGGACTTAGCATTTTTGAGGTATTCATTTTCATGTAATAATGAGTCATATTGTGACAGGGTAATGTCTGAGTTAGAGCAGCTATTACGCATTAAATTATAGATTACACGTATTCTTGGATAATACGGACATTTTCTCCCTTTTTTTAACATTCTTTCAATCCATCTGAAATCCATTTGAAGCCTGCTTTGGAATACGTTTTTTCCATCAATGCATCAGCTAGAGAATTTTATCATCTATTTCATAAAGAGATTAACTTTCTTCAGTACCTTTTGTTCCATCTTAATACTGTAAAAACCTCAATTATGGGGCTTAAACCTGAATTCCTTTTGCTTAGAGTGCAATGATTCTAATAGTAATGTATTATGACTATTTACTAATACAAATATTTTACATTTTTATACTACCTTTCACTGAAAGATATCACTCATATATTTTAAGGCCAGTATTACACTTGTCATAGGAAGTAATGCAAAACGGGCTTTCAAGAGCTAATCTGTGAAAAAAAACCCACCAAACCCTAAACAAAACTAACTCAAAACTAAAGCCCAAAACCCAGCAACACAGAAACAGAGATCAGACCATTTTATTTAGTTCTTTGTTTTGACTTAAAATGCTTTCCTATTTGTTTTAACACACACACACACACACGTATGATCATTATTATCTTTCTAATTCCATGTGCTCTGACATATCAAAAACTAAGAAAACAAAGATTCTGCCTGTGATATTTAGTCTAAAAATGAGTATGTGAACCCTTCACCCTATACAGAAAATGTTCTGATTTTGTTTTGGGATGATCTAATTCTTTTTTTGTTTAATTTTCATTTTGTGGGCTAGGACTCAAATTTCTAACCACACTGCTTTGTTAACCTACTTATTAAGGTTATAAGAAGACTTGAAAATACATATTAGTAATTAAATATAAATGAATATAGAAGACCACTAAGCTTTCCAGGATCTTATGAAGTTCAAAGTAATGCACCAAAAGGATTTGTATCCTTTTTCATAATTAAGACACATTTAAGACTCACTTAAAATATGTTTTGATTCTAGAATTTATTCCTAGGCAGGCCATCCCCTATGCCAACATAGATGTGCACTGGATTTATTTGAAATACCTGTGGGTATTTGTCGCTACTCAATTCTTTGGCCTTGAAAGCATTGGAGAACTGAAAGTAGCCTGGAAAAACCTAGATGTCCTAGGTGGAATTACTACTGATGTTAAAAGGTGGAACAGTCTAGGAGAGGAAAATTCCTGGCAAGAATAATCTCAGGACAGCAGCAAAAATTCACAGATGAAGCTGCAAAAAATTCCACCAGAATTTTCAGACCATAGCATGGGGGTCTTCTCATTTGCATATTCATAGAAAGTGGTAATAATTACTATTCACAAAATCCTTTTGAACAGGATATGTAATGAACATACACAAATATCAGGATGACTTCTTTATTAAATTTGCAACAGTAAAAATTTCAACATATGGACTAAATAAAGACCAAGCTACATTACTGGCACTGTAAAAACCAACCTACTGTGAGCAGTAGCAACATTTATCTGCATTGTTCACTGCCCAAACACAATAAAGGAACTCATTTCAGTTTTCAAAAATTCATTGATTTATTGTCAATTTAATCCTAAAATAAACTTTCTCACACTTTCTCAAGGCTACAAACGGCCTTGCCTGCAATTATTTATTCTCTTACATTATAGGCATGGTTATGTTTCTTGGTATGTTTTTTCTGTCTCTGGTTCCTTCTAATGGTTTCATGTCATTTAGGGAAATTCTGCCTCCAGCAAGAATGGTGAGAGACATATGAATGGCAGTTCTTTGATCCATAATGCCTGCAAGCAAAAAGCGCTGGTCAGATGAATCATTCATAGTCTACATACCAATATAAAAAAATGAACAGAGGAATAGAATAGGTTTATAGTTATAAAAGAAAATGTAACAAAAGTTTCAGCACACTTTATCAACCTATAAGTAACAGAATTAACTATCTGAAAAGATCATCCAGTGCATTATAGATCAATCCTGACATTAATTCCTAGTGTGAGTCTAACAGGATTGTGATCTGAAAGAATTCCTACTTTCTGAAACCTGATACTGCTTGCGTTTTACCTTTTAATATTTTTTTCTATTTATGTGTTCTTATATCCTTGATTAATTATTAATTTACAGGTCAAGCATATCAAATTACTGCAAACCACCTGGCCAGCAATCACACCCAGCATTCTGTTGTTGTTCCTAGGATGGAATAACATCTATCCTATGTTTTCCCTATAGGTCCATATTTTTTTTAACTAAGTTTCTCTGCAATTTTACTGTCTAATTTATCATTCTGACTACAGAAGTTATATTCATTAATCAGGACTTAGATCTGTCTCACAGTAGTTGCAAAGGGTCCATGCATATTCAGTCATCCCAAATATTCTGAGCATGAATGTTCCCTTTGACCACAGTTTTTAGCATGAATTAAACTCAGTTTGCAATGTGTTCGTGATCTCTAGAAAATAATTCTAGGAGTAATGTAGGCCTAATTTGGTTTTGAAACAATTGCCTTATCAATTGTAGTTTCATAAAGCAATGCACAGCTCGTATCAAGTATTTATATAGCAGTACTATAAAGACATATGCACATATCACACAGTAAGTGGTGTATCAGTAAGAAATGGCCTACTGGTTCCCTAAGAAGCAAAATTATGAAGCCATGGGAGAAGAAAAAGCCAACAAAACAGGACTAGTGATGAACATGATGAGAGAGGTAAACATGGGAGCTTTAAAGTGCATTGTGTAATGTTATACTTAGAAATATTTTCACAGTGAAAAAGGAAAGAAGTTACTGAGGGTGTCTTTTTGGCAGAATGAATGAAATGAAAGGTGCAATAAAGCCAAGGCAAAATGAGATATGAAGAAGGTTTTTAGAAGCTCAAAGAGGAATCTGGCACTTAACTGTTACTGCCCTTCAATAGGAGTTAGTTGACTTTTTTTTAATTCTCTCTTTTTTATTACACTGAAAGTACCCTCGACTTGTCTAGGGTTTCTGAATAAGTTATACAAATCCATTTGGTTATCTGCATATGATCTCTTTTTCAACCCAGAAATGTTGTCCACATAAAAAAAATGGGCTTCGGACACTTGTCTGGAATTTCCAGATGTCCAGACATCTGGAAATCCCAAATGGACAGACATTGCACATGCAGAAATGAACAGCACAAATGTTTTGGAGTTTAATGTGTCCTGGATGCACTGAACTCACTGCCCAATGTTGTCTAGCACTTGCGTGTTCATTTATGTGTAAGGAATGCACAGATATGAAAGCACTACTTCTGCATTAATGAAGTATGGTAGAGATTTTACAGAGGTAATTCTGGGAGTATATAAGCATTTCAAGGAATATGTGGTCCTCTAGTGATCCAGAAAAAGCATAAATAAATCTGTCAATGCTGTTGCTGTAATATTCCTAGCGTAATTGAACTGTCTGTCTAAAGCATGGATGAGGAATGAGCACCAGTATTATTCTGCTTTTATTAAAGTCAGAGGACTAGCTGCAACCCAAGGGTCTTGTCGGTAAAGTAAAACCAAAACAGATTTTTTTTCTCTAAATGCTGGAATGGTTTTCAGTGGTGAAGAAGGAAGATAGGTGAGCTAGGGAAGACCATACCTTCGCTAATGATTGCCCTGAGCACCCGTATTCATGAATACTGTCAATATGTCTCACAGAAAGTGCAGTTTCAGCCACAAAGTAAAACTTTTGAAAAATGTTGAATTCCATTGGAGTGAAGAGGGGGGAGAACAGGGAAGGTGAGGGTACAGAGGGCAATCATCTGCCAGCACCTGGCATCCGCAAGCCAGGAAGGTGTGACATCAAGAAGAGGAAAGGTGGAAAACTAAACAGTAAGGCCCACTCCCAGGGAATGATAAAATGAGCAGGGAACAAACTGGTTGCAGGTGGCAGAAAGAAGCTATGTGAAAAACAAGAAATTATGCAGTGGACAAGACAGAAGGAACACTCAGCAAAGCAAGGAAGTATATGTTCTCAAGGCTCCAAAATGTTCCTGGTGGGCCTGGAACAAGCCACCTCTTTCCTCTTTTCTTTCTCTCTTTTTAAAGTTGCCTTCCTATCTAACATTGTTAGGTTTTGTCTGCATAGGGACTTACCCACACTGCTTATTTTCAATTGACAACTTGTAGAACACATAATTCCTGCGTGGTTCTGTGCAGAAGAAGCTGCACCTGTATGTGTATTCTTATTGTAGCCAAGTTTGTTTTTAAAATACCCAACTTGCTAACCTAAGAATAGACATAGAGGAAACGTGGAATTTGCTTTTCAAAGTTCTGTTTACCTATCAGGAAGGCTAACTGAACTTTTAAGATTGCTTCAGGGCAGGGACAGTCAGGACATGGCACAAAGGTAAATATAGGCAGAAGATCTGTCATGTGCCATTAGATAATTAGAAATGCAACTGTAAAAAATTCCTTGGCCCCTGTATAAAAGTTCACTGAAGCATGATGTAGAAAATCAGGGAAGTTTTAGAAGACTCAGTCTCTGATATGACAATTGCAAAAGAAAGTAAACCCAAAAACGACAACAAAGAAAAAATATTACTTGATCATGACTGTCACCTCCTTTGATTTCCTCTCTAGAATTATTTCATGTGCATATTTTTCCAGACCAGCTCACAAGGGGATAATGGCTTTCCACTTTTCATGATTTTCATTCAGTAAACATTTAGGGTCCTTGAAATGCCTTCCAAGCAAAAAGAATTCATAGAAAAACAACGTGTTTGAGATTATGCCTCATGTCAGGAAAGCCAGAACTGCTATATGAACAGTGGGTGACTTTGATGACCAGAAGACTGTGTATTCAAAACCAGTTTTACTTGCTCTGTGGTTTTAAGACATTTCCCTGAATCTTTTAGTTTGCTCTGATCTCAGCTCTGATGTACAAACTATTGTAAGAACCTGGGAGCTCCAGCCTGTGAAGTGTCCATTTTATTTTCTGTTATGGGTTGTTTATGCTCTGGCCCATAGCACAGACTCTAGACAGGAAAACATTCATTGCCTTGCCAAGGAGACAGGCCAGAACAAGAGTTAAAAACACGGGGAGGCTGCGAAACACAACCCCCATGGCATGGGAAGCTAGAAACTATCTGCCTTGAGAGACACAGCCCCCAGCACTACCTGGATACCCCTGGGAGCCCCAGCAGCCTCAGGGACAGCTCAAGAAAACATGCTCATGATTCACGCAGCCATACCTCAAGGAATGCAAAGGGCAGCCTCATACTGGGAAGGGGGTTTGCCTCTCCTGCCCTGGGGTTGGTTGACCCTGGGCCCCTTGCCACATGGAGCTCAGGCACAGCCCTGACCTCCTCTGTGCACACACCACAATGTACCCGTTTGTATCTGCCAGCACATCCAGTCCCTGCCTGTAGTTAAGAGAATGCTCAAGCTTTGCTTTAAACAGTGCAATAAATTAGCACAGCTGTTTGATTCAGATCTGTTTACTTGTCTACATGTGACTATGTAAAGATTACAGGAAATTAAAACATCTGAAAGTAGAAAGAGTGGCAGTGAGGAAAAACAATTTAAATGTGTCACGTGAGTCAATACTGGCCATTTACATCACCTCCAAACCACACAGGGCTGTTGCTGCTTCCCTCTTGCCATCCTCATTGCTCAGCTGCTCTCAAAGGGAGTGCTTGGCAGCCATATCGGCCTGTCTACCTTCCCCTCTTTTGGTGAGAGCAGTAGCAGAAACAGCCCTGTGCCTGCCATGCTGTGCCTCCCTTCCACCAAAGCCATCCCGTGTGAAGGCAAGGGGAACATTTCACCCCACAGGCATCTGCATGAGCTCTGTTTCATCTCCAGTAGTAGGTTTCTCCTTCCACGTCTTATAAGCCAGGCAATGTGATCTGTGAACTCCATTTTCTTACTGATTGTACTATTTTTCTGAGTGGAGTTTTATTCACAAACTGATCAAATAAAAAATACCACAGTTTTTTGAAAACATCCATGTTTTGTAGCTAGGACTGGAAGTTGGAAAAAACCCTATCTTGTGGAAAATATCTTGTGAACAGCATGCTTTGATGTTGACCTTCGCCATAAATACTCAGCATGTCCACTGGCCTTCTGAAGAATAACAAAAGCTCCAGTAATGTCTTTCTTTAATTTATTTTAATCACATCTGGTTCTTCCCCAGCTCATTAGCAGTGCAGTCCCAGTGTGCCCTACATAAACACATAATATAAGAATAATCTCAGAAATCCTTAGAAGGAGAAGATGTACCATTAGCACTGTAAGAGTAACAAACACTAGCACATCATTCTTGATCCACTGAGGTGGGAGACAGAGAAAAAGATGTTAAAAGGGTGATAATTTAGACCCTGATTTTCATTGTATGATCCAAACTTGGACAATTGCTTGCTCTTTCCATCAGTTATAGAGAACCTTAGAAAATAAAAAATCTAAAATGTAGGCCTTTGATCTAAGAAAAAGCTAGATGAGTAACGTATGGTTTCTTAATTTTCCCTCTTTCCCTTTGACTAAAAGTGAATTACACTTGAATTTGCTTTCTAAATTGCCTCTTTTTCTTATTTTCTTCTTCATCAATTGCTCTGCAAATCTCTTTCTTCTGTTCTCTGCCTTTATGGTTTCAGTTGTTCAGTTTTCAAGATTTGCCTCAGTATCCCACTCTGGACAGGCCAGGTGTACTCTTGGAGGTAAATAAAATATTCCAGTATTCTTAAACTGGTAGAATAACAGAAATTCAGCCTGGTGCTTCTGTTATTACAATAACTAATTTTCTACTAAATATCTAAGATGCACATGATGCTTTTTAAAGACCCATATGTTTTACTTGCATTTCATAAAATTTCTAATAATACTGTTAAGATATTACTGTGTTGTGGACCATATAAGATGTAGACTGTCTGATCTGCAAACAATAAAATGAGGTATGAGGTACAGATAAGCAAACCAAGGACTTGAGCTCATACTGCTACAAGACAGCATTCTAATAATCTATAAATAGCCCCAATACTGCATTGTAATAATTAATGCTTTTAATTAATTAATTAATTTAATTAATTATAATTAATTAATTAAGCTTTTTTCTTCAGTAGAACTATTCACATGCTTAAGGTTAGCAATATGCACAAGAGTATTCAGGCTGAGGACCACAGTAGTGGTGTGTGAAGTGGACATCCTAATAATTAACTCAGGAGAAAGACAAGTTCACCTAACAGGAACAGTGTTTCTGGCTGCAGGATACAAGTCACTTAAATCACGCAGAGGACAAACTGAGCCTCAGGTAATTTTTATTCAATTAAAGAGTGGAAGTAGAGTAGCAAAGCCATGAAAATACACGACATAATTAACCATGTTAATCTAGGCTAAACACACACTGCTATGAATATCAGACCCTGCTCAAAACAAAAAACACAGGTGAAAAGAAAACAAGAAAAAAACAGGGGCAGCGGTAAACAGAGTAAGGGGCAAGAGATGAATAAGGATGACCTTTTCTCTGTCTGAGACAGCAGTCCTCCCCCACTGATACCTGAAAGAGGCGAATCTACACGTCAGGAGGGAGCAGCAGCAGCAAAGCGTCAGCAGTGGTATCAGGGGACAATTTTGGCAGCTGACCCAATTTGCATTCAAAGTAAAAGCATCTGAATTCCTTCATGCAGACACAGCACTGCCACAGACAGCAGCACAGGGCTCCCTATGAATTCCTCTGCTCTGCTTTTGCACATCCAGGGCAGGTGATGTTAGCCCTTACCTGTGTGTCCAAGCAGATGACATGAGTCATGAGGAATGGGACAAAGGTGCTAATACAGCACAGGGCAGTGAAACAACACTTTATGCACAATTTATCTTTCAGTGTTAAAACTGCAGTATTCCAGTTCTGACAAAATATTAGAAAAAGGCAAGAAAAGATCAACATTTCTTAGGGTAACAGTTTTTTAAGTGAACTTCACTTTGGAGTCTTGAAGTATTTTGCAAATTCAACTGATGAATTCAACTCTTACATGGTAGTTCTATCAAGTTACCATATCTACCAAGTTCTACCAAGTACTATTCTCACTTTACATATGAGAGAACAAAGGTAGAGGGATTTCAGGAGTGTTAATGGTTTTTTGCCATTCTCAGTGTTGCCTTTGAGAGTTTTAGTGGATCTTGAAAGTTTAGATATAAACACAAATGCATTGTCAGCCAAAGAATTCTGGCACTTGACACTTATTTTTAATACAGCAGGTAACCAACAAAGGCATATGGAGAACTATTTTTGTTGAAAAGAACATTTTAGAAAGGATGTAATTTGCATGTGGCTCCATATAAATGGAGGCGAAATTTGTTTCAGAAAGGGAATTTTAGAAGATAAAATATGTTGTTACTTGTGTTTTCATAAGAGGTAATTGTGCCCCAGATTTTTAAAAACCCAGATAGAAGACAAGGGTCTGATGGACACAGCTGGGAAAAAATGGAAAAATAAGAAAGTAATGCTGGTCAGCATGTCCAGCAGTGACCTGAGCACACTTTTCACCTAAATACCGAATTCTTAACTTGTATGAATTGTGCACGTAACTTAACTTGGGGCTTTGCACATAAAGAAGTGTGAAAGTCTCGTTAGAAGCACATGATGCTTTTTTATTTTCTCATTTAAAAGAATTAGAGTCTATCTTGTCAGGAAAGAATCCAAACACGACAGCAATCATCCCTTGAAAACTTCAGATGCTAATCTTGTTTTCATTAGCAGTATGTCAGTGATATGGGATTCAACCAAAATTTTATTTTAATGGGTATTTAAGTAAAAGGTAAGACATTAATCAAAGATTAGGGAAATGTATGCTAAATTATTGTGATATATGTATAACTGAAAAGAAGTGTTAAAAATGAGACATTTCTTCCTTGGAAGTACAAACATTAAAATCTATAACAAGACAGATTCAAGGCAAAATATGACTGAAGATGTTCTGAATGACTGCTTTTATTTTCTTTTGCTATACTTCTCTCAGTGGAAAATAAGAAATTTGTCTGGAACAAGTACTTGGAATCTGTAATGTGATGCTATAAATGGAGGATCCAAAGGAAAGTTAGTCAGTCAAAGTAGCCTTGGTACCTTCTAGGGCAAGAATTATCTTTCATGTGAGAAGAATTGGTTATAAGTCCTCTTTAATAAGGCCCCAAACTTTCAAATGTAGCTGTAATGGACAGTAACATTAAAACATCAGTTAAAGTTCAGTTCACATGTAACTTTTTTAGGAGCCATATATAAAGAAATAAGCTGATAAAAAGCAAAAGGGTAATTTTGGACGTACTCCGTAGTGCCTTAGGCTGTTTTTGTACCAGGAGAGATCTTACTTAAATTATTCCATTGTGGATCCAAGTCTTTTTTCTGGAAGGGAGATGAGTGGCAGATATGGCCCTGTGTCCCACTAATCCCTGAGGAACAGCATGGGCTACTGAGGGCTGTAAAAAAAAAACAAAACCAAAAACTAAGCAGAACAGCTTGAAACTTGTTCTCTCCTGTGTAAGACAAAGACCATCTGTGGATCACAGGGCTGTAAAAATAGTTCCGACCTACTTCTCTGTTCTTAGCTCTCTGGTCTTATGACACAGCCTATTTGGGCCCAGAGTTATGTCACTCTGGAAAGGAAAAGCTTTTGGCTGGAAGCTCCTTGTAGGGCTGAGATATTCTGGGTCTCAAGCAGAGGAACAAGCTGGTTGTACCTGAAGAGAAAGCCCTGGTTTTGCAGCCAGCCCACACCCCCCAGCACCTGTACTTAGAGCCACTTCCCTTCTCTGAACCTCTGTTTCCCATGAAAACCTACAATCCATCTCTACTTTTCTGACAGATCTTCTTCCCAATAAGCTTGTTACCTTTGTAGAAACGCTGTGGAAACAACCTCATCACCTCTGAAGCCTTCTTAGCAAGTTTATGGAAGGTGGAAAACAGAGTCTTTCTTCCACCTTTGCGAAATGTCTTCAGAAAACAGAGATATTGTGTCACTGCTGAGAACATGGAGTATTTTTCATTACTTTCTAAATTCCATTGCTAAATTCATGAATCCACTTCAGGCAAATTAATGCTTGCTATTTTGTTTACCAGGCTTGAAAGGACTGAGAGCCTGCAGTGACACACTGGATTATGTCGATCTCATTAGCATTTCATTAGTCCTCTACTTCTTCTCATTAAAATCTCAAACTCATGTAATTTCTCTGCCTCTCTTCACAGACAAGTAAGAAGGCTCAGATGCAGAGAGTTAATGGAGTCAGGTTTCTTCCTGTTTCCTACGTACGTTTGCTACAGGCACTTGCTGAGCCCTGTCAAGCTGATATTTTTAATAATACACTATGTTCTTATTAGCCCTCATGCCTGTGAATCACATCGAGCTGAAAGAAATTCCCAGAAGTTGCAGGCTCCATGCACAGCTTGGTGTAACTTCCCTACCAGTGGGGATCTAATGTGACATGGCTTTGTGCAAATTGTATGCCTCAAAAACCTTTCCTGACCTTTTGAAACTTTTGCATCTCTTGGGGTGACAGCTACAGGACTGTTCTGGCTCTTGGGGGTCCCATCCTGCTCACATACATCAAGGGGAGGTTAGCTTTCTGATTCAGCTGGCTGGGAGGTCTGGCTTTGCCTGCCAGACGACAACAGCTCTTCCTGTTGGAAGGATATAAGAAACTCCCATTCTCCCAATGTCTTAAACATCCCACCAGCAAAATATTTAAATGTGAAACATCAGACTACTCAGAGGCAAAAGATTCATCTGCTGCCTATTGTAAAGTCAGCAATAACTACAGCCCCCCTTAAAAAAAGGTTCTTCACTAAAGAGAAGAATAACTTTTCCCCAGAAAGAGAAAAGGAAGCACGAGGAAAGCAGTATTCTGTCTTCTGTATGATGTTGTCTGAATATCTGGAAGTTCCAGGTAAAATTTGTAAAAAGCAAGAATATTTTAGATTCCTCCTGTAGCAATGCATATTGTCTGCTAAGTGGATCTGGGGGGAGAAAATCAAAAAGTCGTTCCTGGGCCTGGTTAGGATAGAGATAATTTGCTTTGTAGCAGCTCATATGGTGCTGTGCTTTAGATTTTTGACCCAAACAGTACTAATAACACATTAGTGTTCTAGCTTTTGCTGAACATCGCACAGCACCAAGGCTGTTCACTCATCTCTCTGCCCCCTAGTGAATAGATTGAAAGCTGCACAGTGGATGTGGTGGGGACACAACCAGGCAGATGACCCAAACTAACCAAAGAGGTATTCCAAACCATATAATGCTATGCTTAGTAATAAAGGGAAAAGAGGAGGTTTTAGGAGTGTTAGTTATCTTTTGCTAGGGAACTAACTGAGCATCAGTCTACCCACAGGAGGTGGTGAGTGACTGCCTCTGCATCACTTGTTTTTATTTCCCTCTTCTTGCACTTATCCTTCACTTATTAAACTTTTGTTTGGCTGGTTTTTATCCTGACTCCCAAGTCTTCTTTCTTTTATTCTTCTCTTCCCCCATCCCACCAAGGGAGGGGGATGTAGGCAACTGGCTGTACGGTGCTTAGGTGCCCACCAGGTTTAATCCACAAGGACTTAAAAAGGCTCATCAGATTTTCTTCTTTTTAACAGAATCACTTCAAGTTGTTATCATTTAGGAAATGATAAGCATAATTTCTCTATGTTTCTGGTGGTTGTTCCATCAATATTTATATGAAGGTCATTTTCCCCTAAGCGAGAAATAATTCAGAGACTGCCACTGATTTCGTATTTCTGTATAAATAAAAGGCTTTGCACTTGAAGGCAGAGATGAAAATACCCACATGGCAGCATTTGACAAAAGAGTATGAAAAGCCATAAACATTACAAAATTCTATTTGTGGCTGTGGCAATTGAAGGCTGGCTGGAATTTTTTATGTAAATATTTTTATGTATGTATGTGTCCATGTATACATATAAAATATGAGCCCTTCATGGACTCCTCATTATACACAAGCACTGCTGTGAGCTCAAATACAACAGTGTAGACACTGATAAACTGATGTTCTCTCAAGCGAACCGTACTGCCATTACTTTTGTTAAAAAGGTTTGTCAAATTAATGCCAGCTGATTTTTAATTCCGTAACATTTACAACATTAATAATCATTATGGCTGTATCTATTTGCTGGATGAGACATTCAAATCCCTTCTTGTACAAGATGGTAGTCCCTTAACTGGAATTCTCTCATCTGCTCCAGTCGAACTACTTCACTGCCTAGTCCCAAGCCCACTGAAGTAATTGAAAAGAGTTCTTTTAACTTCAGCAGAATTCAAAACAAGTCTTGAGCAAGTAATTACCTGTAAATTGACCCACAAAATTTGTTTAGCATTTGATGGAGTATTTCATTTAAAAGCACCAGTAAGGTGCAAAATAAGGAACACTTATTGCCAACTGGCTGGATTTCACCTGAAAAAATGGAAAATAAAGACTTGAAAATTATTGTCTATTCTAGTTGATAACTAAGCTTAAAGATCATTTTCTTCCTTGATTTAAGCCAAAAATGTGGTAAGCCTCATCAGACAGTCCAGAAATACTCATCGACATAAATTTTTTAGTATGGTGTAATTTTCATGACAGTCTTTAACGATCTATTATGGCGCTTTGACTAAGATCTTGCATGCTAGAAAAAAATGAAATAATATGTTTGAACACCTTCCATTTAGTTTTGCAAGGATTATAAATTAGTTTTCCTGTCTACAGTGAGCTCAAGTGCCAACCCAGGAAGATCCCCCTTGGTTTCAGCAGTGAAATAGAGACATACCCATACAAACTGTCCCAGGACCAGCCAGGACCCTACCAGTACACATGAACAGCCTGCTACTGCCCACTCCAAAGAAAGTCAGAAGCAGGTTGAATCAAGGGGTCCACAGGCAGAGCTGGGGTTTGCCACCTGAGCAGTGTGGGCAGCTCTGCTGCTGACACCAGCTCTACTGCCTCTTCCCTGTTTACTCCGTGTGGTCTTGGTGCCCTGTGCATCTAATGCACCGCAGACCAGGAGGAGCCATATAGGGTCACCATCTGCTTTCTGCTAGCTACAAGTCTTTGATAAAATAGGCACTCAGTGGAGATATCCTTCTGTTGCCTTAAAATGTGGGAAATTCTGGATCAAATGAAATCCTGGCTATTATTTCATTATCTTCAGCAGTCTTAAAGCAGTGGGTGAGGTCTGAAGACAGACTACTTGTCTATGGTTTTTGAAGTCTGAAAACTCACAGGACTTATCTTGCTTACTCACTGGAGCTGCTTTACCTTGAAGTGGGATGACTTTAGCAGTGCTGAAATGAAGAAGTCTGTAGTGTCTTTGACTTACATGTGTGCATGCTGAGACAAGGGGGGCACAAAATCACAAAATGAAGTATATAAACATTTAGAGTCAGTTTTAAGTGATGTTAACTTTGATGGCTTTGTAACAGTAGCAATGGAAAATTACTGAGGTGCATGATTCACAGAAAAAAAAACAGAGTACAGCTAGAAAACATACTGAGAATTCTTGTATAAGATAAACCGCTGTAGTTGACGTAGTTTTAGGCCCTTATGACCTTAGTACAAAATGAGTATAAGAAAAACAGTACAGAAAAACAGGACATAAGGATAAGGAGTATCTGGGAATGGCAGGTGTCCAGGATAGGCTGCAGTTAAACTAACTGATAAGTAGGACAGGACGATTGTTGTGTCTGTGGTGTTAACGAGCCAATTAAACTGGTATAAACATCTACTGTGCTTCAAAGGCTGCCAGAAGTGATGAAGATTGTTGGAAGAAGTAAACGACCCTCAGAGACCACCACCACAATTT
>JAVHNF010020202.1:4535-15015 GCA_034783455.1 Micropsitta finschii | reverse complement strand
GTCTTGCCTTGTGAACTCATCATTACAACAAGAGCTGGGGCAGTGGTTGCCCTGGGGAAATACTAGACATTAACTAGATCTCCTCTTTGGACTTTTTAGGTGTACAGAGAATTAGATATACTCTTTCAGCTTATGAAGCATCTTCTCTGGAACCTCATAACATATTTAATTACATAGCACCAGTGTGAAAAAAACAGCTCTCTGATCTTGTGAAGTTATTCTATTAAATTAACAGTTGTGAATAATTCAAATTACTAGAAAGCAATTAAATTCATTTTAGCCTATGTCAATGTGTTCATTGTACATCAAATCACAATCTCCTCTTAAAAAATCTTCCAAAACCACAGCTGCCTTAACAAGTGAACTTAAAACCAAGGATCTTCATAAAGAACACATTAGAAGATCTGGTTCTTTCATGGAAATGCATTCATACATTGCAATGGCACTAGGGATCAATTATACAATTTATTCCCTTATACTTCAGTTAACTGTTGCCTTCAGAATACCTCTGTAGTCTTGACAGACCTCATTTCCCATTCCAGACTGTCCACTGATTCTTCATGAAACCTGAAGTCTCTTCCCATTCCAGTACCTCAGTTTCCCTTCCTTTCAAATATGAGGAGGATGATGTTGGTTTCTGCCTCAAAAGGATTCTGAAGATTAATTCTTAGACGACTTGAAATCGTCTGAGCTGTGATGCTCGGGTAGAAACTGAATGATTAGCAGATTTTATTTTTACAATGACATCTTAGATTTTAAAACCTAATCTTTTTTTTGCGTGAAAGTCAAAAAAAACCCTCGACCCTTCTTGGTTTCTACAGCAGACCTTAGATTGTGTCTTGATTTCAAGATTCTTTTAACTTCATTGTGCAGGGAAAGAAGATTAAGAGCAGGGCTGGAAAAGAATCTGAAATTCTGAGAGAATATCTTCTCTGTCTTCTTCTTAATTGCCAGTTCAGATCTGCAGCATTGAACCCTATTAACCATGGTTATGGCACTTTGCCCTGCTGGTTAGAAGAGGTTTTTTCCTAATGTGCTGAGCAAGTACAGTCTCCAGACAGCCTGTGCAGAGGCAGGACTTGATGCATAATATGAAACAAACAGCAACAATGACAGGACAAAATGGACTTTGACAGAGAAAGATTGATAGTGGCAAATGGAGAGGTGTCACAAAGCCAACCTCATGCTTGCCAAACTCTAAAGCCACATTTGTCATCTGTGGCATTTTCTCCCTGGTACAGGCTGCTTGTCAAAGGGACTAGTTCAAGTGTTCAGCATGTGAGGAGATGTGGAGGTGAAGAAGTGAAGACATCATTCTTCATTACTCACTTCACAAAGGGAGAAAGGAAAACAAGAAAGAGTTGGCCACAGTAGAGTCTTGATTAATTACCAGACCTGGCAGTGACAGTGAAAGCTAGAGAAAGGTTAATTTTATTGCTATATAAGCACAGCACAAACACAACTTCCCTGAGAACCATCAGTTTATTGAGACGAGCATTAGTGTCTGGATCCTGAAGGCCACCACAGACCTGAAAACATAGACCTGCAGAGCCACGCAGCTCCTCTTGCTCCTGCATTGCTGCTCTGGGCCTCAGACCTTTCTGATGAGCAAATCTCATGGACTGGCAGTAGCTTTGGCTTTATAGTAAACAATATATTGCATATGGCGATGCCAATATGCATATTGCACACACAGACCGTGAGAACAGTTCCATTGTGTAAAACTGAGACGGTTGCAAAAAGGATTCAAATGTTTTCAAAGTGCAAGTCACGTGCAATTGTGATGTTTTTTCTCCAGCTGATCTCCATCATAAAAGTTGACAGAGACTTCATCTGAAAAACCTCCCTGTATTGCTAAAGTTGCCAGAACTGATCTATCCTTACATGTTATTTAAAATAATTTAGAATATAATCATGCTAGGAAAGCAGCTCAGTTAAAATGCCATTATGGGTCTCATATCACATACACTTATCGTTCAAGTAAAAATGCTGGGTTTTCCTTCCCTAATTGCCGACAATGTAAACCCAGACTGTGATACAAAATTTGCACCTTTCAAGCTCATGCATCATCTGAAATAAAGGATGCACTTTTGGACTTGTTAAACAATTCTATAAGAACATGTAAGCCATAAGAGAAGACATCTGTCTTCTCTCAAAGTTTTGCTGACTTCAATAAGAGTGAAAAATATTCCAAATGTGTCTTAATTTTTCTCCCCTGCAGTTCTAATTCTGCAGTCACAAAGGGTAAAAAATTGTTTCCATTGCTATCTGAGCAAATAGGCTTGAGATCACATTCTACCAGGTTTCAATCACAGCTGGCAGTAGCTGGCAGCTACTGGAAACCACTTGTCCCATGTTCATTAGTAGTAAAATTGCTTTCAACAGTGGGTGAGCGGGGATTAGACCAACTGATCACAATCACTGATAAATGACAGGTCACTTTCCTAGTACATACACAGTCCAAAGATCTAGCAGTCCAGAGCTGATGAAAGGCTCCTAAGTATGAGCCTCTGCAGTACCCAGAATAAAGGACTTGGAGACAGAGGACTTGGACTGTTGATGTTGTATTTACACAGTGCCTGTAAGCAAGAAAACTTTCTGAGCTTAAAGGCAAAAATTCAAAGGCCTCAATAGGTGCAGTGTCTAAAAAGCACACCCACTGGTGGCCTATCCCATTCTCCTCCCACCTCATTATCTCCACCTAAGGAATTAGGCGCAAGGACACCCAAAAAGCTTAGACAACAGAAAACTATTCAGGCATTCAGTGCAGCTAAGTCAGCAGCACTTCTGGGAGCACACAGGAGTAGAGCAGAAAATCTCTTAGTAAAATTTCACCAGAAGCAGCATATATGTCCAGTGTTCAAGGCAGCTATGCTGCCTAAGCACAGTTTTCAGCATCATTTAAGCTCTACTGCAAGCACTAAAGTATTTTTGTGAATCCTGACCACAACCTCTTGAAACCAAGACTTCCTACCTGCCTGTTAGAAGAAGCTGAAGCTTGTGAAATATTCAATACATACACTGAAATGTATGTATCCTCTCAAAAGCATGCAACTAAGCCCTACAATATAGCCAGAAATAAAAGCAGTAGAGGTAAAAGCAGCTTTCAGAAAGCCAAGAACCAGCTGTATCCAAGTATCAGAGTCAGATGCAGCACATCTGGAAAGCACTGTGTCCTTGCTGAGAGGCAGGTACCAACAGCTGTATATGGATACTACAACACTGCTGCAAGAAGAACAGAACATCTCTGCACAGATCTGCTCTACACATTACAGAGACACCAGTCGTGTGGAGCTGGGCCAATGCACCATGCTCAGCTGTGCGGCACAGAGAGGCTAGTAACTGCTCAATGTCACCTTACTCGTCTACAGAAATTATGGCAAATGTGCAAAACCGAACTCCTAAAAATGGCATCATTTTCATCTCCCCGCTCACCCCCGTCTTGATTACCATGTTAAAAATGGTCCCATCTCTTCAACACGTAAACACTGTCACCCTCAAAGTGCATGTTTTCGTAGTAAAAATAAGTCACTTTCTAAGTAAAAGTAAACTTCCTTCAAAAGCTTTGTAAATAATTGCCCTCAGCACCATTTTCATGCAAACCTATAGTGCCTGTTTTATCAGGGTTTCTCACAAAGCAAAATCTGAGCAGGTACAAAATCCAGAGAAGGAAAACAGTTTTGTGTCCTTTATAAAATATTTTTAACTTAACCTGGTTCTACATTGCAGCTTGAGGTGCAGAAAATATATACCACTACTAAAGGCCTGTCCTTTACCTGACACACTTTAATCATTGATTCCACGTAATGAAAACCATCTCTGAAAGACTGCTCTACTTTGCATCCATTTTTCATGTTCACTGGCTCTCAGCATCCTCCCTGCAGCTCACGCCTCAGAACAGCTCCAGAGATCTGCTCCCCCTCCCCCCATCAATTCCACTCTGAAAACACCCAAATCTGCTCTCAAGCAAAGAAAAATAAACGGACCTCCAAATGCCTGAGTGGCTTTCCCATTCACCCTTCCCTGCAGGTATCCATACTTTGTCCTTTCCAGATAAGCCTCCAAGTATAGCCACTATCCTTCCTGGCCTGCCAATGAAGCCTGACAACACTTTCTCTTAATCACCTGAAGCTGTCAGTCATTGTGAAAGACATGACAACTCACAGCTTGAACATAGTGCACCCACAGGAATCCCACCACTGTCCAGGCTACACAGTGACAGTTTCTGACCAAGCAGTCTAAACCAGGCCTGGGCAAAGGGGCTGAGGCAGAATAACACAACAGATGTGCCACCACCAGGCTGGCACCCCCCTGTACCCTATGATCATCTCACAGCTCCACAGCAACAGCAGGAATGAGATTTAGATCACAAGACTGCTGAGGCAGAAACCATATATTTTATTATGTGCAAATTCAAAACACTGTATGACATGTCTTTATCTTTGTTCTTGAACTAAGAATCTCCATCAATGGAGAGGGGTTACGACACATCTGACAGATTCTTATTTGAACTGGTAGAGGAAGCTATTTACAAACACACAGCTCATTAGAAAACGGAAGACCTTCCTAACTCTTGCCCCAGTGCTCAAACCAAATGTTTTAGATGTTAGAAAACATACTGGGTTCTTCCCTATTCTCCCATATTTGCAGCTCACAATACAGTCACTATTGAAAGTGGGAAGCAAAAATTGCCTAAGAAACCAAAAGCACCACACTGTTTCAATTGTCCAAACATTAGCCAGAAATACTAGAAAAGGCACCAGAAAGACTTTCTGGCTTTCCACATTGGAAATCCATTCTGATTACCTAGATGACAGAAGGTAAAGAAGTTCCGCAAAAATGTTGAGAGGTTCTTACTCTATCGCTCAGTCCTGGTGATTAAACAGGACGATCTTTCCATGCCATGCTGCCCTATGGTTCCTTCCATGCCAAGCAGGCATAAACTCTCATTGCTCTTTGCACTGAGTGCCAAACTACAGGGAACAAAGGAAAGAGAAATTCATCCCCTAGGTTCAATGCCCACAAAAGCAACATTAAAGTCCTACCCTTTAGTGTGTGCTCAGAAGTTTATCCCCACTCTTTTTAGGCTGGTAAAAGTTATGGATCAGATGCTTAATGTTTTTAACAGCCACCTAACACTAGAATCAATACTCCTAAACACCATAGGCTGTCCCTCATTAATGTCCCACATCAGTGGTATCCCTGATTTAACGTACTTTTAATGGCTTTGAACATTTGATCTATACACTTCACTTTCCTAAACAGAAAGAAACAAACATTTCTTGACACACTGTAGGAAGTGCACAAGTGCTTACTAAACTAAAGAAATAGAGTATGAAGACTGGGACAGTGGCTGGAGATCAGTCATGCCTATCACTGGCCTTAGCTCTTTAATTAAGAGACAAAACTTCACCATTCCAGCAGATAAGTGGTAGTGACAGTTAGGAAATGTATTGTGCTCTTGCAGGCAGCAGAAAGTGAGAAAGAACAAGGAAAAGAGTAACTTTTATGTTATTCCTCATGTTTAAGGAATTTGTGATGCTATAAACACAAGGAGCAAGAAGGCTCCAACTTTTCGTCTTTGAGGCAGATGCAAAAACCACCCCTCTCCTGTCCTGATGCTGTATCACACAGCATGAAAGTATTGCTGTTGGACATCATATGACGGTACTACATGAACATGCAACCACATCGGGATATTCTGGGGCCTTCTGTAATAAACTGATGGCATGACTACACAAGACAAGCACTCATGAGCAGATGGAATGTCCCACTGCACAGTCACTAAAAGGAAGCCACAGAAATGACATTCAGCAGATCCAGCCCCCTCAGAACTATTCAACAGCTGTTGTATATATTTTCTATGTAAGTGTGCACTCATATATATAAATATAGGTATACATACACCCAAAGATATATCAACTCAACAAAACTAATTATAGTCTTTGAAAGGGTGGATTTTGTATCCCAATAAATTGCATAGCCACAACCCATACATAATCCACAGAAGTGTATCTTCAGATTCCTATACTTGTGGCCACAGCTCAGTGAAAAGCACTCTTCTCTAAAGGATGATGAACAGCATACTCACAGTTTTTAGACTTTTGTTCTTACGACTGCATACTAGCAGCTTCTAATGTATTTCCACACCTGGGCTCTCTAAGGAGATTCTTTAGCACCTAGTTACTGCTGGATATTAGATTTCACTATGATAGAGACCAGATTTGGATTTCCACAGGGGCTTTGCCCTCTGCCTTAATAACCAGCATAGACCTTCCTCTGTGGAACAACTCAAAAGGGCAGATGGAAATGCACTGCTCTTCCCAGCTTGGCCTACCCACCACCTTCTCTTAGCTCAATAATTTTGTTCTAGCCTTCCTCTGGCTGCCATTCATGTAGATACACCTTTCACTTTCTGCTTTTGCTTCAGGCACTAGTCAGACAACATAATATTCCCTGCCCTATGGAAAATGGGAGGACAGGAATGTGGCAGTCACTTGCCTCTAGGAGAATGATGCATCACTCGCAGAAATGCGCAATGGGATTTGTTCTAACTTATCATCCACTGTAACTCAGCTGATATTTCTGTTCAGCCTATGATTCTGTCAGCCTCATTTTTTTTCCCTATACATCTACTTTTCCCTCAAGAAGAACATAAGAAAGGAGTGATACAGAGGAAGAGGAGGAAGACAGCCTGTGCTTGTTCTGTAATAGCATGAGGAAGGTTTTCAGGGGTTGGAGTTGGGCTAGAGCTATCATCACAGTTCAGGAAGAAAAGCTTGCACTGCAAGGAGTGCAACATCTTGGGAATGTGATTTTCATTTGGGAACCAGATTTTCTTTTATGTTCCCTTCCTTTTCCTGGTCTTCTGTTGCCAACCTATAGCACACGGGAATATTTTCCTTGTATTATTAGAGTGGAGTTTTTTATCACCTGTTCTTGCAATGAAAGAAAAAACCTAAAAAAAAAAATTAAAAAAAAAAAAAAAACAAACAAAAGAAACCAACAACAAACAACTCACCAAGAAGTGCCCTCACAAAATCCAGCTAGAGGTAGCTCAGGAAAGCAGCTAATAAATTGGGTAAAATAGAAGACAGAGATGGAGGGCTTCTGGGCTCTCAGCTATCTTATGGGTTTGCTGTGTGGTCACCTTCTACAGTAAAAGTCCTACGGAGAGATTGCAGCCTGCTGCCCTCCAGGTTTTGGAAGTAGGAACTTGGAGTACCTGTATATCCTGCTTGCATAATGCCCCTCACTTATTTTAATGTATGAAAGCCTTTAGGACTCAGGATCAAATGCCAGGAAGTGTGCTTTGGCAAAAAAGGGGTCTTCAAAGAGTCAGCGCAGCAGGCAAGAATGAAGAAGCCAGGAATATGAGGAAACAGCCCATTATTGTACTGTGCTAACAGTAGCTCAGCCACTGTCTCACCTAAGGGTGGGGAAGGAAGAGAAAACCTGATGCTCTCCACAGAATGGAAAGCATGGGGTCTGTACTGTGGGGCCTAGGATAGCAGTTCCAAGATCTGGTATTATTCCCAGCCGTGACTCTCCTCTCCAGTCACTCCTCCTCTGAAGTTCAGCTTCTCCACCTTTAAAATGGGCATGTATTGGCTCTCTTCCATAAAGCACAAAGATCCACAGAAAACTGCCAGACAAGTGCTAATTATTGTTAAAAATATGATTCTGTCCTGACTCCTTCAGACACACTAGCAGCGGCTTAGAAAATGAACAGCACAATCTCAGTAACGATGATCATCCCAACAGCAGTGTTATGTTTAGCTGTGTATAAATCAGGCCTGGCAGCTTGATGAGTTGCAAGGAAGGCGGTATTACGTCTCAAGAGGAACGGACAAGTGCTGACAGCTCACCAAAGCTCCCTCTGCACAGACACTGAGCAGCTTTCTGCAAATGCTCAAACTCCCGCGAGAGGAAAGAACAGTGGGGAGGGGGGGGGAGAAAAACATTTTGTAAACTTTTTTCCTTCTTTTTTATTTTTTTTTTTATTTTTTATTTTTTATTTCTGCTGCTGTTCCACCTCCCATCTTCCTCCCCAGCTCCTTTTTATTACAAATTAAATAATTACTGGGCTGTAGCCCAAAACACTGAAGATTTCACATCTTGTTTGGTCTAATTATATCAGGCGGCCTGACAAAATGGTTTCATCAATGGAATTGCCATGCAAGAGCTCTGGCTAATCAATTCTTTGACACTTAATTAAGAACTCTGCTGGTCTGTGAGGATTTGGGGAAGAGGGAGGGAAATGCTGGGCAGCAGAGTGTCCGGATACGCAAGGTAGAGCGCAGGTTGTTAAAACTCCTGGCACAAATGGACCTGCATTTCCCTCCCTGGTCATCTTCCAGCTTTAATATTACCTCACACTTTGTCCACCTCTCTAACCACTTGCTTCAGTTGTTTTTTTTTTTAATTACTTTAATCTCAGCCCTGCCACCAGTTATGGCTTCAAAATCCCTCTAGGCCCTTAGATCTACCTTCAGACAGATGTTTCCAATGCAGGCTGCAGCAGACAGGCGCAAAACATAACACTTCAAGCTGAAAGTGCATCGGACCTCACACACTAATCAGAGTGAGGTTCAGGCAGCATTTGGAGAGAAGACATCCACAAAAAAGTCAGGCTGCTGCAGTGAGAGGAACCCCAGAAACATTGTACCTTCCCGGGGTCAGAACCCATTCTCACAGCAAGCACAGTGCCTGTAGGGTCTGTGCTAAGTGCAGAGTAAAGGCTTTCCTTCAAAAAACACTGCTACTAGCCAGTGCAATCTGGGGATTACCCAGCAGTATAAACTGTGATCCAAAACTGCAGCAAGCAGATATTTGAGTTTCTTTTGAATGACTGGTGCATGCAATTCAGAGCTTGTGTTGGTTTTTATGGTTATACTGGCTTTCAGCTGGCTGAGGGAGGACAGATGATGTTCATTCCGACATAAATTAGAAAAGAACAAACAGATACTATCTGGTTGAATATAGATATTGTGATTCTCTGCAAATTAATCCACTAAGACTTTTTTTAAAATAGCTCTATACCAGTAATATAAGTTTAACCTGGATCAGTGCACTGCATCATTTGGTAGCAGTGTGTGTTAATCTGGTCCCAGAACAGAGTTTAAAACTTGTGAGCCACTTAGAAACTGTTTCATTTAAGAGAGTGGCATTTATATACAAAATCAAATTGTTAAATCCCCCCAACAAGATGGAAAAAAAAAAAACAAAAAAAATACAAAAAAACAAACAAAACAAAAAAAAAAAACACCACCAAAACACCCAAAGAAACCCAGCCAAAAATTCTAGAACCTGCCTGGGTAAAAGCTAGTTTATCAGTGTTTAAAGAAAACATCACCCAGTGTAACTTCAGATACAAAAGCCACATCACAAAGCCACTTAGGCAAGACGTGCTAGATGCTCCACCCATGGAAAGCCAGAGGTTAGCAATACCAGAGGTAAGCAAGAGATGGGATACTGTCAGCTTGATCACACACTGGCTAGATTCTCATTAAAATGCCTAGTTATGCTGCAGATTCAGATCTTCAGATTCAATTCCAATACTAGCAAAGACTGATTGAGAGCTGGAAAGCCACATGATTTACTACAAAGAAAGTAGCCAGTGACAGGCTCCTTCAGAACAGCAACACATTCAGAGTTGTGACACAGAGAACCCATGAGCAATTAATACCTTTGCATCCTAAAATCCCCTAATTTTGCAGTGTAACTCAAAGGGCTTTGGATGAAAGAAGAGCCCTAACAAGCCTTAACTTTTTGAAGATTAGGATTCAAATTTGAAGACTGCCTTTCAGGTTCATCCAAAAATCAGATGCTTATTAGGAAAGGAATCAACCAAGGATGTAACAGGAAATGACAATGTGCTCTTTACACAAATTTTCTCTACACCTGAAAGACATTAGCTTAAAACTGTAGACTCTATTTGTTGGCTTCATTCCTGGTTTGGAAAGCCACAAGAGTCCAAACAGAACCAAAAGAACATTTAACAACAACAACAGCAAAATCCAATTGTGAGGTACAACATAAAAAGATACATAACTTTTATCATTACTAGATGATAAGACTGGCTCACATGTGGGAGACTCCCTGAATCCATGGTTCAAATGGGAAAGCAAATCTGTAACAGTGGTAGATTCAATATATACACTCAAGTTTTGGCCACCTTAAAAGCCTGTGGGAAAGCCAGGCTGTGCAGAACCAAAAGCAGAGGAAAGCAAGCAGGCATCTCACTTTAATTCTCAGCTTCCGAGAATGTTAACCTCATCTAAGCAGCCCCAAGAAGAGTGTCTAATTGTCTTTTTATCAGCTTTTGGCACTATCCATCTCCCAACATTAACATCAGTGAGAGAATTTTTCCCTTTGCACTTCCTGCCATCAGGATGTACTTTTCTGTATCCCCTTCTCTCACTACTGTTAAGCTTTCGAATTCTTGCTCTCTCTCCCAAGAAACAACTTGCCCCTACAC
>JAVHNF010020192.1:0-20600 GCA_034783455.1 Micropsitta finschii | reverse complement strand
GTTGGACACAGGGGCTTGGAGCAAGCTGCTCCAGTGGAAGGGGTCCCTGCCCGTGGCAGGGGTTGGAACCGGATGAGTTTTAAGGACTCTTCCAACCCAAATCAGTCTGGGATTCTATGATGAGATACAGCTCCACTGGAGCCAGTGCAAGGTGCATAAGGACAACTTCTAGCTCATGAAGGATCTGATGGAGGAAGACCTCATGTCCTCCTGAGGGAATCCCTGGAATCTCTCATTCAGTTCAACACACTGATTTATTCTTCCATCTCTTTTGAGAAGTGACAAACAGCTGCTGGTTCTCTCTTCCTGTTGTGATGTCAGCACACTGGCAAGGCTGAAGCTTTCCAACGCAATGCAGAATGACTCTCAGTTACCTAATGGAGCAGTTCTCTCTTTGCTTTGCACTCACTCATGTTTTTATCTTGTTTTGTGAATGGGACAATTTTGTGCAGCATTTTGGCACATTGTACAGAAGATTGTGCAGGAGCCAGAGCCGTGACAGATGACACAGATCCCAAGCAACAATCTGTCCCATCACTGAAATACATATGCAGAAATCTAAGAAGAGGCCTTCACCAAGGAATTATATTGCTGGGGCTGTTTCAAGTCTAAATGATAAAGTAAACTGTAGGAATGCTGGTTGATGCACACTGTGAGATGGAGGGGTATGAGGCAGAGCTGATGTCCCCTTTGCACTGAACAAACATATTTAGCATTCAGTATAGAGTAAAAAACCATCTATATGACCTGGTAACATTTAGACTTCTTAGCACAGATAATCCAGAACCATTTCAATCTTTGGCAGGACTGCATAATTCAAAATAGAAAATGACATGGAAAAAAAATAAGCTATTTGGTTCATAACCTTTTGTGCTTCTCTCCCTACCAGGCAAAGAAAAGGGCTCCTGAAAAGGCTCACAGGATGAAGCAAGTGTCTTCAATGGAGTAAATTAAACTGAATACAAAAATGAAGGTGAGTGTGACAATGCAGAACAGTATGCATTCTACTTCCAGTCAGAACTACAAATAGGAGCAAAACAAAATCCATTTATGATATACACAGTCCTCCAGTCTTGTACCAGTGCTGGTGACAGCTCTTATACTGGAAAGACAAGGAGAAGACTTGCAAGAAATGGCCAGAACCTGAGGGGAGCATATGGTGGCTCTTCAAGAGGTGGTAGACCTACTCCTGCATGCTGGAGTCCTGGGGGGGAGACTTGGCAGAAGCATTATGTGCGGTAGAGCCACGCTTCCTGCAGGGTTTCTCTGAGCTTGTGCCAACAGAGGCTGCAAGTTAAAACCACTATCTAGGGCCTATAATCTCCAGCAGGAAGGGAAAATCTTTTGGTATGTCTGGGAGAACTCTTAGGTTTACAGCAGTATATAGTGGAATTCAAGATGCTTATTTTTAGATTATTATAGTGTTTCTAAATTTATCAGGTGAACTCCTCCAGTTCAAATGCCAGTGAGAAAATTCCAAACTTCAACCTTAGTTTATGAATATCCTTCAAGTTAACACAAAGGAAAAGCATTAATGCACTTACCGAATGGCCTTTCGCCTCTCCTGTGGGTCTGAAGAGACATATGCCTTCATTTCTTCTTTAGCACGCTGCAGCTGTATTTCTAGATTCTAGAAAGAAAGAGGTAATTAAATATATATATATATATATATATATAACTGTTGTTTCATTTTACAATGAACAATTTGGAGCCTCTTGTAATCTTACCCTTTTCATGCAGTTAATGTAATGGTAGTTGCTTTCTTCCTGAACACACTCCTCAAGAAGTCCTTTCACTTCCTGTGGTACAAGAATAAGATTTCAAAACACATCAAAACCAAAGTCCACAGGAGATGCCCTGTGGGGTTCTATAAACTATGAGAGACTGGACAGAGACAGCATAATACTGAACTGATAAATTCTCAGATGCCTATATAATTCAAGCTTTCCAAAAGTCCCTTTACAGTGGAAGACAATAGATTTGCAGTTTTGGTCACAGTTATAGATGCTAAATGACTGTTAATGGCTGTTTATTAATATGACTGACTTCCAACAGACACCTCAAGTGCTGCCAAGTCTCTTGTTCCTATAAGCACATTGTAAGTGTTAAATACAGTTGTGAATGAGCATTTCCTGGTACTCATCTGCAAAATATATGTTAGAAGCTACAGGTATGTTAATAGTATGCTAATTAGCAATCAATAATTACACTGAGTATGGAGACAGTGGGTTAGTCCCATCTCTAAATGGTCTATACAAAACCACCCCAGTAATCCAAAGGGAATTCTTGTACCCCAGGTCACACAGTTTATTAATTCCAAAGCTGACTTTTGGACCATCAGCTGGAAAATGGGATTCCGTTGTTCAGCTGCAAGAGTCTGCTGACACTACTCATGTCCAGCTTAATCAGGGGATGTGATTGTCATCATGTGTTAGAAAATGACTAAGATTTGTCTGCCAAGAAAAAAAGCCTTGATTGCTATTGTAAAATAGTTCTTATGGAAGGTCTGCTTCATAGCAGGTTCATCTGTAGATTCTTTTATTTTGTTGGATTAAGCCATACAAAGGTACTTTAGTGCAGGAAAAGAATAACCTAGATGTCCACCCACACTTTCAATGTATGCTTTTTTTATTATGACATGTATTCCGTATGTGGGCAAGGTCTTGAAAAATCAAGTTCAGGCTCAATTCACAAGAGGTGATCTAGTGAGGTAAACCAGGTTCATATAAACATAGGAACATTGTCCCCACATTAAAGGGCTTCACTGGTTTAAGTGCCTCCCTTCCTTAAAGTGCTACAGCACAAGTATTTTATGGTGAAATTCTTTCCCAACAGATAGTATTTAGGCCAGCAGGATTTCTGGGAGATGCACCTTGCTAATCAAAGCTGGACGCTAATGGATGGACTCAAGTACTACCAGGTTCATTGGTTGCTGGAGATGTATGAGACTGTAGCCAGTCCACAGCAGCTTCAGGCATGATTTGTGTAGCTGTGGATCACCACTGACTCATTTCCACCCAAGATGGATTTGTGCTTCCCATGTCCATGGGGAAGCAGGGAAAATATTGTACCACAAGTTGCACAGTGTTTATGAACATGCATAAGTGAGCCACCACTTTACCTGTTCCAGCGCAGAGCGATTGCTCTCTAACCCTGCTGCACAACTGTTGTATTGCATTTTCTTCTCATCACATTCTTGAGTTAATTCCTTATGTAAAAAGGGCAAAAGAAGACATAAAAGAACTCTTCAAATGACTGACATGTGACATTCAGGCAGACGGTGCTGCTCTCAGTCTCACACATCACCCTCAGCTGCTGGCACACTGGCAGACACTTACATAAACTCAGCAAGCACATGGGTGTTATTCCACAGGGGGAAGCCACAAGGCTCCACATGCATACTGGAAGCTCAGCTGAACACACCACAACAGGGCACATCTCTTCACAGCCCTAGCTTTGATGTGCTAGGTTAGTAAGCAGTGTTTGCAAGAAGAAATGAAAAATAATCATAAAAATAGAGATTAAGAAAGGATTACTGTATTTGCTACCTGTGAAAAGCCAGCTTTCTAGTTGTACATGACAATCCTGTAGTGGATTTCATTTGCTGACACTTTTAATAGAACCATTAAAAGGAATTCTTCTGGAAATGCAGTTGACAGAACTGGATTGCTCTATTTACCTCCACAGCAAGAAGCCAACTTACAGCAGCTGTGGACTTGAATGACTTCTAATTTTTCATCTCTCTACAACTTTGAAAACAAATGGATAAATCTGTTGCTGCCACAGACTAATATAGGACTTAGATCAATTAATTCAACTATTTGGATGAGAGATTTGCATCTGTTTCAAAAGAGGAGCGTTAGTTGAGATCATTAACTCAGAGATGCAGAAAAAGCTTTGAAACCAATTAAAAAACTCACTTTGCTATAATTTTGAACCACGGTTTTTAAATGTTCTCCTGGAGCAGTGTTTTGAGGTGCTCTAAGGGACAAAATCTTCAGCCTGATTTTGTGTCTGCACTGTCAGCTTTTATGAATCCCAATCTTTAGCATGTTGCCTATTGCAAATCACGGCTGACCCCTTCTGCTATTTCCAGCTTGTCTTTGGAGTTGATTATGTTCTTGTACAGCACTACAGAGATCCAGAAATGAGACTTATTTGGGATTCTGATTTTATTTACATAGCATGAGAGAAGTGTTTCTACTGACCTGGCATTTTTGACGCAACTGCCTCAGTTCTTTGATGACAGGAGCTAGGCTTGCCTTCTTCTCTGACACCATGCTATTCAGTTTTTTAACCTGAGTGACAATAATATACAGTAACACTATGATAGTACATTTATATAATAAGGAATGTGAAAAGAAGGAGAAGTAACCCAAAATATATAGAGAAAAATGTGTGATGAAGCCAGAATTATATAGAAGTTCAGGCCTAATGAACAAAGGGAAAGAGCCCATCTTGCAGCAGGGGCATTACCACAGACAAGGAATTCTGCTCTCACTGTTTCAAGTGAGAACATCGTAGAGAAGCCATCACATAGGAGACACCCTATGTGCCAGACACCTGGAGACCTTAAGGAGTAGGGGAAAATAGAGACGTTGCATAGAGGTGGATCAAGAGAAAGGAAAAATTCCTTAAGAAAACAAACAAAAAAAGCTCTGCATAGGTTAAATAAAGTTTGAAAATGCCAAACCAGAATCACTTCAAATGATTTATACTGAAGATTCAAATTTGATCCAGCCTTCTATTTGAGAATCATTCTGTTTTAATTACACCACTTCATTTTAAAAGCACCCTAATGATTTCAAAGAATGTCGTTTTGCTTTTTGCTCTTTTGCCATATTTTCACATTACAAATTCCAGTTCTGTCTTGCTTCTATGGCTATGTGGGAAGTTAAATTAAAACATGACAGAACTAAGGGCAATTGGAAATTGGGCTACAGAATAAAACCCAATAGATTTAGCTCTTAAACTTGGGTTTATATGTTTATATGCCGAGGAACCAGATACCCACATTGAGGAAATACAATAGTTTAAGTCAAAACTCACCGTTTCCGACATGTTATCTAGTGTCCGGCCTTTCATTTCATCCATTTCGCTTTTTACTGCAGATACTCTTTCCAGCTCCTCCTGCTTGTAACTATATCCAGAAATGCCTTTTTTGTCTTCAATAGCTTGCTGCAGACACAAAAAGTAAACACGGAATGTGAGTCCATCAAGTAACATGGCAAGTTCCTTCAGAGAGCCAAAATGGGAAAAGGGAAGTACTATAATCAGTTTATTTTATAAGTGATGAATAATCTAACTGCCAGGAAAACCTCACTCTATCTAGTGCCTGTACAGTAGCATAGTAACAACTATCCTAACACTATTTGGTCATCCAACACCCAGTGAAATGAACAGAAAGTTTCCACAAGGTCAAGTGAGCTTTAGGTCAGGTTCTGAAGCTCAGTGTGTAAAATGCAGCTGTTTAATCTGAAGATATACCTAAGTGTTTTTTAAACAACTGTCAAGCAAAACTAATTACTGGAGTCATTACAGTAACACTAATACCATCTTACTAGCAAAGTCTAGCACTACATCACCCAAGCTTTACATTTAATTATATGTCGATGTAATGCTCTTTAGCAATGCTTGCTCATTATTTTCTGCAATCTGAAAGCAAAGCGTTGATTTATGCATCCACAATTTGTTAAAAAGCAAAACATGCCTTCTAAAAAGTGCCGTATCTCTCTGAACTCCAAGTCCATTATCCTCAAAAACCTTTTAGAACCATCTGTTTAAGAAAAGATTTGTCTCTTTTCACTGTAATAGCAGTGGGTAATTTGACAAGGTGTTATGCCTAGGGCTAGAAGAAGATTTGATTCTATGGGGAAAGAGTGCACACTAGTCATCTGGTGGGAGGAACTTTATGGAGTCAAGGCTCTGTAGTTCTACTAACAGGTGGTTCAGGAAAGGTCGGACCTGAATGAGAATATACTGGTGACCACATGCACCCACTTCAGAGAAAGGCTTTGCCTCTGCTGTGATTTCCCTGTGAGATGACCCTTGTGCACTAGTGATCTTGCTGATAACTAATACTTCATCAGTGTTTATTCCCCTTTCTTCTAGTAAGCAGCAATCATGAGAACAAGCCCTGGTCCTACAGCAGTAGGGGCTTCTTTCTACCCAGGTAGCAGTTCTGGTCTTATTTTTAATTAAACAATGAAAGCTATTGAAATAGCATGACATCATCCACTGCATCTCTGCAAGTACCTCTCCAGAGCCTAGCCCATGTATTTTCACACTTTCCATTTTCTTTTCATAAGGCAAATACTTTTATGTTTCAACATGCAAAATACGTACAGATAACAAACAGGACAGAAGATAAATAAAGCCAAAGTATTTGATAATAAGAATACTGGTATTGGAAGAACACACTACAGCAGTGGCATTGCATTTGGGATGCATGTCTATTCCCTGAATGCTTCCAGTTGTGCATAGCAGAAATCCTTCTCCTGTTGTTTTGGCTAGAAAAAGCCCTCATCCAGTTTTACATTTTTCACTGCCTGAAATGCATTTTCTTCTAAATATTCTGGGGTTAGAATGTTTCCTTCCTGCCGGCTCTGTTTTTAAATACTATTCCAATATATTTTGCAGCAGTAACTTGAATCCTATTTGCTGCTGGTAATTTTCAAAGGCCTTACTATGTATGTGGATTCCAGAAACTAATTTAAGAATCCAGCCTTGCTCTAACTGGCGTTAGTGAAGATCTACCGCTGACTTTAAAAAGCAGGGTCAAGCCCCTCAGTCTAAAAAGAAACTGCAGGACAGTCGTGACTGCCTGTAAGAAACAGTTGCTGAACATAAAGTACAGCAGCTTCGCATAGTCAACAGACAGAAATAAACTTTATACCCCAATGTCTCTTTTACTAATGCCAGCAGGAGACCTGAGGATGATGCACATTAGAATCTAACAAAACTACATCCATGTTATTAGAGAGCTGTTTTCAGGGAAGGAAGGGTGACGGACTGTGGGAGCAGTAAATGCCTATATTACCAACTGCTGTTGAATAGCCTCGTGGCGCTGTTTGAGAAGTTCTTCTGTCCTCTGGAGGATACCACACTCAGCTGTAATTTGTGCTACTTCCAGTCGCTTCTTCTTGTAAAGTGTGCTCTTGCTCCGGAGCTTATTAACGTAGTGTTTCAACTGGGAAGAGACAGACAGAAATACCATTTAGCTTAAAGCAAAACAGAGCCGTATCACAAACTGTTGCTATCTAAAATAGAATTATCCTATCTGGACTGCATATTGAAGATGAAGTGTTTAGAACAGAGACTGGAATTCAGGATTCCCAGGGTCCATTTATTTTCAGCTCTGCATTTGTTCACTGAGGGAGATGAACAAAACCAGCTCCACTGATTTCTGTGTCCCAGCTCACCCATTTGCAATAGTGAGATCCCTCCTTTCTGCTCATCACCATTTGACAGTTGGAAAAGTAATTACTCCACGCAGAATGTTGTGAGAATCACAGATAATAAAGAAGTTAATGTAATAGTAGTTTGCACTGGTACCAGAGCACCAGATCAGCAGTGCACAGCCCCAAAATGCTCTGCAGACCAAGAAACATGATAAGAAAGTGCACAAAAATTGGAAGAGGGCCTGGGAAAGGACAACCTTTAAGTGATAGTTCTCAATAGTCAGAATTTGTTGTTCTCTTTCCTTGACTCTTGCAGACCTAAATGATATGATTGGCTGAGTTTCTGAAAACAGGAAAAGAAAAGCAGAGTCCTTGCACAGAAGCAGTGAAATGCACTTCCCATGTCACTCAAAAGCTACAGTAATGGAGAATTGAGATTTTTATTAAAGACTAAGTAAAACAGCCTTACAGATCAACACCTTAGCTAATTTACTCCTGAATCCGTGTGTGCTCCAGTTCTAACACCTATGAAATAGCAGGCGTTGAAACAAACATGCAGTATTTTTCTTTGCCTTAATGTTTTCCATCTGTCAAACAGGCTTAGCTCTTCTATTTTATGCGAGAGCTAAGAGACAAATGATAGTCACAACTAAAAATTGCAGTCAGATCCAGAGATGGAAAGTAAATCAATTGATTAAAGTAAATGATGTAAGCAAAGGCTTCAGGAAGTTCCTCGATGAGGAGGGGTTCCATGTGTGCAGTGTGAGCACAGAACAGGCAGCCCCGCGGAGAAAACAGGACTCCCACTACCGCTGGTACAAGTTTAAAACTCAAAGATAAAGGAACTTCGGGTTTGAAACTTACATGGATTTTTCTTTGTGCAAAATTATGCCTCTCCTTTCCATAGACTAAATCCAACAAACTGGTGTGACCACAGCCCAAGAACCCCCAGAGTAACTGTATGTTCTATAAAAAGTGTCCTGGGCACAATGCCCAAAATGAAATCAACCCTGTTCATCTGCCATCCTGCGCGATATCTAGGCCAAAGCTGCTTCTCTCTTGCTATGCTCCAGAACTATTTTTAAAGCCAAAAGCTATAAACGTTTTTGGTGAAAGAACAAACCCACAAATTACTCAATGTGCTCTATGCAGATTGGACTATGCGTGGCTTTGGAACACCGGTTTACATTGTGTGTACAACCTAGGACAAGGGTAGACAAGGTCACCTAAGCCACAGCACTGCACAGCGGAGGCAGCCCTGTTACTGTCAGCCTGGCTCTGTTAGGTTATTGGCACCCTGAATAGAGTATTACCAGAATTAAGTCTTTTTCATAGCAATTCTGTTTCATATCCTCTTAGTTAATACAAAAGACATTTCTTTTTTAATTGCTTAGACTATACCAAGTTTTCTGTGATTTTCAAGAGAGTACAGAAGTGTAAGTACAACGTCTCCAAGTAACTAAGGAAAACCCCAGTGAAGCACAGTCGTGATAGAGTAGTTCCTGAGATATTTCATTTGACCAGTGGAGTATAGTAAAGAATGATGTAAAAGACTGAATTTACTGAAGACGTGACCACATTCAGCTATCAAATCTCAATGGTTTTCTGTCAGTTTAGCCCAGGATGAAAAGCCAACTATTATTCTCTTCACTTCTATAGCTACTTTTAAGGTCTTGAAAATAGCTCGAGTGGGAGGTTGAGTATTTGCATATTCAATATTCAAAGCATAATGTATTTTACAATGGAAGTCAAAGGATCTTGTTGATTAAAGAACTGGTTCTACCAATGTTCTATTATTAGTTGATTAAGTTAGGACTGTATCATTAAAATTTCATCCAAAATGAACTACAAGCTGCTCACATTGACAAGCAAAACCTATTCATTTAGAGGATGCTGTCTATCTTTCAGCACAATCTCTGGCTTTTTAAAAGCAACCTCAACCTCTACCTCTCTTTTATTGCAGCAAATGAGACAAAACAAGGTACAAACAACGATAATATTTGTAGCCTCCACCTCCTCCAAAGGTTCAGCCCCTCAAAATCTTGCTAACTGAAGGCTTTATATCAAAGGCCAAAATCAGAGGTGGAGTTATTAGATTGGGATCCATTTAAGTCAGCAGCTTGCAGGGATCTCATGGCAAAATTGGATTTCTTCAGCCTAAAAGCTGAGAATCATTCTGTAGGTTTCCAAACAATAAATATAAGCTGCTTCTAAAATACCAGTGCTCTCATCTGCATAAGCATTACTTTGGAAGCTTTGCACATTTCCTGCTTCCATCTATATGTAAATGAAAAACCAAGCCCCTAAAGTGCTATAAACCATTGTACTTGGCTGTGGTGAAAGGTCTTTTAAATAATTTGCACAGTTCACAGCAGTACAACACTGCTCAGCCACATCACTTTACAGTTAACCAAAAGGAATCTGTTTGCCAGCAGCAGCGGCATTTTCCCATAGACCAGGTCAACTTCTTCCTGCGCAGATACTCAGCAGGCTCAACCTACAGAATTCCCAGGGATCGGCCAGTGCCCGCAGTGAGGCACCATTCAAGGCCATGTCATAGAAAGCTTTTCTTTCTCAAGCAACTTAACACAAATAGTTATTTAAGCTTCAAAGGTTACATGACTGGACAAGAACCAAATGCTGGCACGGAGTTAGCAGTCAGAGTAAACAAGGCTGAAGCCCCATGTTTGCTAGTCAGGTCAGAGCCCCCACGATAGGAAAACTATCCAAATGAAAGCAAGGAAGGATTATGCTTTTTCACTTGGCTATTTTTATGGATGACTGGAACATAACAAGTGTGGAATCTAGATTATGAAACAGAGTGAATGAAAACAGGGCTTTGGTCTCCTTTACAATGCCCTGCAGTATGCAGGTATCTAGCATCCCTGAATTATGTTGGCAGGGGAGCTGGAACTAGATGATCTTAAGGTCCTTTCCGACCCTAACTATTCTATCATTCTATGTTCTGTTATTATCTAAAGGATCCAGCAGCACTAGTATGTTGTGCTTCACCACTTATTACAACCTGAAAGAGATTGCTGTCACCAAATGGAGTCTTATCACATTGTTGTGAAGTCATTAAGTTTTATGACAATTCTAAATACAACAAGATGGAACCACAGTTATTGAAATGGCTTCTCCAGGACCATACAGCAGGTTACCCCACAGGAACAAACATAAGCACATTGACCATATGCACCAGTGCGTTGCTGAACTGGGATCAAAGCCCAGCTTCTCTAATGCCTCGTTTTATGCCTTCACTATAAGCCCATCGTTTTGTCCCCTTAAAACTAACATTTGCCCCATGTTTTCACATGGTTCTTATTCCAAGATTATCATTAAAGGAGAAAATGGATAAGCTTATTTTCAGGAAAGAACAAATCCCAGATGAATCCCTTACTTGCGAGTCACATCTTTAAAAACAGTATTTTCTGGATCACGGTATCAATTTGATTGTGTTATAGTAATCAAAATATTCTCATACAAAAGTACTTCAGAAAGTAAAGTATTAATAGAAAAAGCCCCAATCTGTCTGAAATACATAATCTAAACAAGGTTCCAAATAAAGTTTTGTTAATAAAATTACTTGCACAAGCCCAGCAACTGCAGAAAATCTCTATTTTTATTAAGACTTGAGGAACAGATGTTTTAATTTCTAAGTAGACCAATTAAGGGGTACAAACTGTCCCAAGTGTTCAAATTCAGGCAGGAAAAGTTCCTGATCATAACAGATTTTCAGCATTTTTTCCTAAGATGCTCTAAATTTAAGCAACTGTTGGCTATAGCTAATAACTCCTACAGAGGAGGACAAACTTCTACAATATAAAGATACGAGCAGTATTACCTCAATCCATTAAAATGAAAGTATCCCACAGCTTGCTTATTGGCCAGCTCAATCAGGAAAATTCTTCATTAGCATTAAGTAGGGTATCTCTCCTAGGAGAGCTTGCTTCTAGTCAGGAAGGAGATATTAAAGTTGCCATCACTAATAATTTGGATCAATCAGAATCTTCATAATGAAAACCCATTCTTAGTTATCACTGAAAATGCACAGCTCAATAAGATGGATGATTTATTCATGCCAGTGGGTGCTGAACGAGCATTCAGTTCAGTACAGATTCATCTGAATCACTGCATACATTTGGCTTAAATGATGGTTAACTTCTTACAGCAAAAAGCTTTTGGCTTCTGTAAGAACCCTACAGATTTGCCACTGTTGTTCTCACACCCTGATTAGCAGCTACTCTACTATTTGTGTGTGGAAGGAGCCTTTGATAGACACAGTATAACTGGACCTAGAACCGCAGTGAAAAGTTAAGAGAAAGACAGCAAATGGATAAGATAACATCCCCTGGGTCCTGGCTTAAACTGTTCAACATTCAAGTTGTGAGCTCCTTTATAGCTACTTTCTTAAAAACCCATCCACCTAATTTGGAGCCTGGTAACTCGTTCGGATGGATTCAGCCGGACCTGACAGTTTGAGAGGAAAAGCGGCAAAATCTATGGTCCAAAACTGCCTTCTCTATTTGCAAAGCGAAACCCTTTTCAGATTATTTTACCAGGAGGCAGGTAGGCATGGATGAGAAAATTAAACTCCTTATGTACATGAATGTTGCAAACCTCACGTATCTTAACAACCTGATAGGATTTTCCATGCTGCACTCGCAAAAGCACATGCATTTCAACTGCTGTAGCGAAGCACTGCGATGGCACTGCTGTTCTGATGCCTTGGGAAAGTCTAGGTCCTTGGGGCCCTATGCTGAGCTCTGAAAAGCACAATGCATTGTGTAAAGAGCTAAAAATACCCCAGCTTTACCTAGGATCACTTGTAATTGAACCATCTAGCCTTCTAAGTGTCAACATTTGATTCCCTAATTTTCAGGATCTGACAGCTGCAGCGAGGAACCTGCCAACTCTACCCCATGCTCATTGTGCTTTGTTTGAAGTGCTTAAAAAGATTCTGTAATCCCTGAAACAGACAATTTCTTCCTGCTTTTTTTGTGTTTGATGTAAATGAGTTGGTTATTCCCTGCTGTTTCCTCTAAGGTCTATTGAAGTGTACAGCCTCTCAAATGCTGTAACATTCCTTTTTACAATTACAGAATAAAGGAGAACACCAGCACCTAAAAACATGAGGCAGGATTGACCTTTTGAGGTCTTCTTAGCACTTCATTCCCCAAGTGGAGATCCAAATACTTCGATCCAAACACCAGCACAAGCTGGGAAGGCACCATTTCTTTAATTGCCAAGTCTTGTGAGTGCCGTGATGTAAGAGGATACAGCAAAGTGAGACAGAGGGAAGATGAGAAATATTAGGAATGGGAAAAAAATAGTTCTTTGATTAAACTGTAGCATTCAGATAAGTAAAACATGGCAGGATTAAAAGCCCATTTTAAACTTAAGACAGCAAAGCTCTTTGTTAAAACCCTTGCTTTCTTCCTTTTTGAAACTGGAGGACCTAAATGTAAAATGTGTGTGACTGCAAAGAGAAAGCATAAAGAAGCTTTTGGCTGTCTGAAAGAGCAAAGTGAAGGTTGAATGTACAACCCCTTTCTATCCCCATCAAACACGTGTATTGCAGCAGTGACTCACCACTACATTAATCAAGATCTCCTTCAGCATTTGAACACAAATCTAAAGGCATAACATACCAGAAATGAACCTATAGCAAAAGGCTGTCTGGTGAACTGATGAGGGAGAACCTGTTCACTTCACTTTTGCTTCCGTGCCAACTTATTTGCCTCATTTATCAGTGATGTCTTCTCAAAACCTAGGCTGAAGCAGGACTGTATCTGTAAGATGCATCTGCAATGTAATTAATGTACTTTAAGGAGATACAGCAAGTACAGTACCAAGGTCCTTCACAGCATTTTTGGCAGCATTCACTTATGAAATAATTAAATACCGCTATCTCCATTTTCCAGATGAGGAAACTGTGACCTTTGAAAAAGAGGTGATCAAAATAATCAAGAATTCAAATCCTTCCCTAGTTTTTAGCCATAGGAAACACTCTTTAATGCTTTACACTACTGCCTGTGAGTACCACTGCAGTTTACCTAATGAAATCATGAGCAAGACATGGATTGTACAGTACTGCCTTCCTTGGGCCAATGTCAGAAAGGATTTGACAAACCAGGAAATGCTTCTTATGAAAAGACAAACACTTCTTATTTTAAAGCTGATGGTTATGCCCAAAGTGATGTCATTTGTTTCTCATTCCTCAAAAATTACGACTTGAAAGATTTAAGAAGTCGAAAGCAGAACACATTTGAACAAAAGGAAGGCAGGTTATGTTCAAAACAGGTCTTTTCTCTGTCTTGAGCCTCTTGTCAGACACTTAAGAGTTTTCATTATTAAGCCTCTTATGAGGTTCCTCCTCCTGAGGTTTCCCTCCTGCCCTGTTCTCCTTGAATTTCTATGGACCAGAGTATGTTATCCTCCTCAAGAACAGGCACAACATTAATTATTTCTGCACATGCACTATCTGTGCATGTGCGGATAATGTAAAACATACGCTGCTGTCTTGGTAATGCATTCTTGTTGATCTGTTAAACGCTTCTTTCCCATCACGTCATGAAACACAGACCGTCTGCTTTCTGGCTTTATTTTTCACTTAAAAGTTGTCAAGGTCCCTAGCAACATGGCCCCTGGGGCTCAAAACCTTGTCGTGCAGAGAAATCTAATGCAGTGGTTGTCTTATTATTGCTTGGAACGCCCTTGGAATGTGTATAGTGTGTCATGGTCAGAGAAATCAGCATCTCACTTGTTCAGTGTCTGTGCCATTACTTCCACCTGTAATTTTCATCTTGATGTACAGAAGAGGAGAAAGGCAAGAGGCAGGAGTGAAATATGCATGGATTCCATAGCACACAGGAAGCTTGATGCATGGGTGTACACATGCATATTTACATAGTTTCTTTAAGACTCCTTTAAAAGAAAACTGATGTTTGTGGAGTGGCCTATGGGATTAGGAAGGGAGTTCCTGCTACAAAAGGCGTTCCCTGGTTTGAGTAGTATGTTAAAAAAGCACAGAAACAGGCAAAGAGAAAGAAAGCAGAGTGTTACTCTTGATAAATGGCAGTGCTAATGAAGGCAATACATGAGGGCATGAGAAGATATATTAAGTCAAAGAATGATGCAGCTAAAATATTCCTTGCTTTAGTGAGTCTTCCTGGAAGTACACTTAACAGGCTTTATCCAAACAGAGAAAAATTACTGTCATCAGGAAAGTCAATTCATTCTCCTGACAAACCAGTACCCAGCTGCAGCAGCCGGATTCCCTGCAAACTTCTAAAGAAGAAAAAGCTGCTTTGCTAAGTACAGCTTCAAATATGACTTGCCTGAGCCACAGTGACCGTGCTTGTCAGAGGCTGTACTGCAGCTGAGCTTCGGGAGGGTCTGGGGAAATTTAAGTCAAAACTACAACAGGATTAACTGTATTTCTGATATTACTGGCATTATGCTTTATGATCAGATACCATACAGAGAATGGACAGTAATGCAGATTTTTATTACACACCAAATAATAAAATTAATCAATGTTCCTCCTCACTTGAGCTCCTAATCAATGAGTCGTCAACTTCTGTAGTTAGTTATTTGCCATCACACCCTTGTGATATTGATGTTATTCTGATCCAGAGTCAGGAATGTTAAGAAAGCCCAACATTAAGTCCTCACATATGTTGCAATGTATTAGGTTCAATGGGAGGAATTTAAATTAGAATTTGAAGATAGCTACAACTCAAGGACTGCTGCAGTATAAATAGTGGGAGGCATTTAAAAGCACTGGACAGCACCTGTATTATCTGTACTTCAAAAAAACATGCCTTCAAATATGATCATTTTGGACTTCGAGCATTAGGAAACCCAAAGGCCAATGCACTGCAATGCTGAGGCCATGTAGTTTGACAGGATACTATAAAGGTGGATAGGATACTGTAGGAGCAGTTATTGCAATGTAAAGTTAAAAGGAAACTGTGAGTTAACAAAAACTGATCCATCTCTCAGAGTTCCTCTTCCTTATATCCCCTGTTACAGTGCATACCTCATCCCCTTTCAGAACTTCAGAGCCTTCCAACTCATGGGCCTGGCTGGTCTTCTGCTGCATCTGCTTTTCAACACTGGACAGCTCTTCCTTAGCAGCTTGAAGTTGCTCAGCCTTGGCTTCCTTCTTCCGGGACATTATAGATGCCTGCGTGATCATTAAAAATGCATATGGACAAGTAAAGTAAGAACTGCCTTCTTTCAGCATTAGTAAAATGTAATCCATTGATTTTCAGGCACTGCACCACTGAAACCACATTTTAACTGTCAGAAACTGTTTTTCATTAAGAAATGTGAGCATGTCTCACTGCAGAGAAAAAAAGCATTGATTATTCATTAGATACAGTGGGTTAAACCGCAACTCCTCTGAAGTTGACTGCAGGCTCCCAACTTCCTTCAGTATGGCTGAGATCCCAAACACACCCTTTTTCACACATTCGTGTCGATAGATTTTACATTTTAGATTTCCATTTCTTCACCTCATTTTTTCCATTTTCATTGAAGAAAAGGTAGGCATTTGAGCTGCTTCATTTCTTCTACTTAGTCCCTTTCTGTGCATATGTAAGATGCACCAACATGGCTTAACTGGAAAGTTATCCAAGATTTCACAAATGTCATAATACAGATTTTTATAACTCCAACCTACTCCAACCTACAGAAATATGTTATCCTAACAGCAGATCTGAGCCACTAAATCTTGGCAAATAGCTGGAAGACAATGAATAAAGCAATACAGTACAGAAATAGTGTAGATTACAGATTATTCCTCTTTTTGAGTCTAGAAGATAGAGCATTTAAAAACCAGTATTTTATACAAGGCAATATTTCATAGTACCCAAGATCTGACCAGAAGCTGATGGATTTTAGACCATAAGTGTACTTTTGTTCAGCAAAAAAAAAAAACAGGCATCTTTATCAACACAACAGACTAATTTTGATGCATGTGCAGGAATTTGGAGGCATGGCTGGTTTGTTCGTGCAAAAGGGAAAACTTACAAAGAAATGAAGCAAAATACACAGCAGCTTTCTCCCACTAGGTGAAAAGAACCAGCTTTATGTCTAAAAATATACCTATCAGAGTACTGCTGGGGTAGGATCTCAGCTCTTTGCTTCACGAGGTATCTGCAGTGACAAACTATGGAACAATATATAGGATCATTGTGCAAAACAGAAGCCAGTCCCTCACGGAACAAAACAAAGACCACCACATGCCTTCAAGTCACAGCAGCAACCTCAACTCCTGCAGTGGTTCCTCCACTGAACACAATTATATCCCGAGCCTGCTGGTCTTGCTACCAGCACATTATGTGGCAGCTTTTCTTTCGAGAAGATGAACATCTCTTACAGAACAAACCGGTGCATTTCCTATTGCATATGTGACTGAGCTGCAGGATGCATTTTATCACTATTGTTTTCCTCCCACTGATCCATTTTACTTTTATTTTTTGAACCATCACCATAAGCATCATCATGAAAATCTTCATTAAAATTAGCAGTGGTACAGGCTGCCTGGCAAAGAAACCACATTTCTGTGTAAGCTCTGAAAATCTCAGAGTTCATAAATCCTTTTTAAAACTTGTGAATTTACTCTGACTAGACCAGACAGCCTATTTTATAGAAAGACTATTTTATAGCCTCAGGATGAAAAAAAGAAATCAAAGAATACCTTCTTAATAGATGCAACAGGAAAAATAGCACATGGTCAGACACAAGCAAGGGGTACAACGGAAAGCAAGCCTTGCCTCCAGGGCTGGCTGCAGCCATCAGCCCACACGCTGCCTCTTAAGAATCTGTCCACAGCTGGAGCTTTACCAAAATAGCTCCTCCAAAATGATGCTTCCAGAATTCCTGGGATGCAGCTGAAGAGCAACACCTAACAGCAGAAGGAGAGCAGTCGACACGAACTCACTAACATGCCTAAAGCAAGTGTCTGACTCAGCCTTAAACATACATATGTTCAACAGCTATTTATTTGCTTTTTGTCCTCCCTTATTATGCATTTCACTGATTTGTGCTAAATAAAGACAAAAATCAGGACGTAAAATAATCAGGGACTGAAATTGCTGCACTGCTTCTGCTTAACAAATGCTTTGTTCCTTACCTGTTGGCGGTACATGGAAAATTTGCTATCAGCTGGCTCATACTTCATCATTCTTTTCTCAATAAGCTGATTGATTTGTGCATTTACTTCATTTATCTGCAAGACAGAGCAGAAAACTAAGGAAACTGAGCTTTGTCTTCTCCCAAGAATTAAATGCTTTGCAAACCAGATTTTCAAATCAGCTAGTTCTGTTTTTAAAACAGAGAAACAAACCCCAAAACCTCAGTGAGGCATTAAACACTGGCCAGGAAGAGGCTATGGTTTTGCACTTCAAGTTCTGTGCCTTTATGATAAGGCAGAAGCATGACGTTGGCCCTGAAAATGAAATAAACTGGTGTACAGGGAGAGCAAATGCAAGGGAATTGGTAGAGACAGAAAAAAGACTCATATTGTGACATACTGTATGAAAACTGTCATTTTATCAATATTAACTAACATTTCCTTTTCACTCAACCATTTATCACAAGTTTAGAGGGGGGCAAGCAAAGACTAAGTTAAACCAAATTCATCAATACTTTGAAGCGTTGCAGACCATCATATTCCAGCTCTATTGTACCTGCTTTCTACCGCTGCAAAATGCAGTTTCTCCATCGTCTCTTTGCTGGTCCACAGTCTCAAACCATTGATGTTCATTCTAGCTGAAGCCTTAGAGCCCACTGCACCTGGAAATCACAGCTACACCAGTGTACTGATTCCAGCTTTTCCAGTCCTGACTTAATGCTACCATGGGACTCTCATCAGCCATGGAAACTGCAGCCCTAGCAACCTTCCTTTAATTCTCTCCTAACTAGATGAGTGCTGATAAGGAGTGTAAATATGTACTGAAATCCAATAATGTCAAATCGTACCGCAGGTAGCACTGGGCATTCCCCAGACATTTCCATGAGCAATATCTGTGCTCTTTCAAACCTAAGTATTTCAAATAAAGTGCTCCATAGAACTAAAAATACTCTGCCACCTCCAAATTCTATTCCTTTACAAAAGCTATTAGTGGTAGAACAGGCCTGAATTTGAAGATGGCATAAGAATTCCCTTGTGTGAATGAATTCCTGGTTTATATGTTAGAAAATGCAGGACAGTGGCATGCTCAGCACAATCCAGTTCCTTTTTAAGGCACTGAGAAAACAGAAAGTTGACTTTTCAGAAAAGAAATGCTGGCCTAAGGTCATGCTGTGATAACAGCCAAGTAGATGGCATTATCTATTTTGGGTTTATTATCTATTAAGAAAAGCATACTTCCAAAATATAACAAATTAAAAGGTGACCTCATGGAGAAAGAGGGGGGAAAATACCCAACTTTGAATCTTTTTACAATATCGCCCAAAATATTTTAAGAACCCCAGCAACAATCTTGGAAAAGAAAGTGCAAACCCAGGCTTCAAGTGTGGCTGAAAGAAGTAACTGCAACCACAAACACTGCTGTGATTAGAAAACATGCCCGAGGAAAGCGGAGGCTGAACCACAGAGCTGGTTTATTATTTCAGACTTCATCTACCATTTAATAATGCTGCATCCTTAAAAGTCGAATGATCAGGATCCAAAATAGCATTAGGCTGTCACTGACTTTACTTTTGTCAAAAGTAGTCTTAACCTTAAAAGAGAATGTATTCCTGATGACACTTGACTGCTGATTCTCCTCTGATCCAAGAAATCCGTGGGCATTTCTTTCTTGCATTACTTTGGCATGCTCTATGTGTGAATGCACAGGCTACTGTGAAGTTGAACACTTGCTTCAAGACACAAGAAGGATGGTGAATGGCAGCCCTCACACCCATGGGTAAATCATTCTTTGATCCATTACAAATACTCTGTTTCCTTGTTACCTGTATTTCACAGCAGAGCCTGAGTTGGAGATCCCAGGTATAGTAAAAACCAGCTGGTAAAGGAAGCTGACATTGAGACTGAACAGTCTCATAGGTAGTACTATGTAGGATTAGTCTTCCTACCCTAGCTACTATTGTTGTAAATCTTCACCAGCATCAGTAGAAATGCTAACAATTAACATTAATATAAATTCTTCTAGAATATAATGTTACTTATTTCATCTTCCATTTAGGATCATGCAAATATGAAAACTTCATTGAGTGAAATATATAAATGGACTTCTGTGGCAACAAATAGCTCTGCACATTTTGGATGTATACTACAAATAAGGACTTTTGCTCATTCTAACACCATTTGGTTTTAACATCTGAAAAAATCTGGAAAGGCAAAGTAAGTATTTGATTCTCAAATTTCCTTTGGGCTTCCCAACTAAACCAGACCTATTCCAAACACTAAGGAGTTCTAAGCCATTGCACATTAAACCACAATTTTGTGTAGCTGTACCACTCTGAGAACATTGTTCACCACCCCATAAACGCTCTCTATAGGCTGCTGTAAACTCTCTTGATACCAGTGAGAGTTTAAACCAAGTGAAATCTGAAGAGAATTAAAATCAAATCTTTAGTGCTAATTTAACACCTCTGCTCATACCACAGCAAATTGCTAACATGATTTCCTAAATAGCATTTAAGGACACGGTTGGTTTGGGTTTGGTTTGGGGCTTGTTTTCTGGTTTGCTTTGTGGGTATTTTTAGAAGCTTATCTGGGAGTTTGCATTTAGTCATTAACATACCTTCTAGTTTACAACTGAAGGGATGTTCCTTTGGGAATTAGACATTTTCTCAAGGATATAAAATAGTGTACAAGAACCTTAGACTATGCTATGGAATACAAATTAAGCGTGGCCTTGGTGAGCTTACCTTGCTTTCAAGTACATTGAGATCAGATTGACTCATAGCTGGCTCTGCAGCCACCTTTTGTAAGATGTATGTTGAATTCTTCTTACTTTCCAGCTCTCTAGGTAATTTTTCAGTAACCAGGTATGTATTGAAATTTATCTCCTCTTCCAGTTTCTTCATTAAACCTTAAAAGCAAATTGAATCAGTGTGTCTATAAAAGTAGCATAGCAGATAATTAAGTCTGATTTCACACAGAATCACACAGAATCACACAGAATCCCAAGGGTTGGAAGGGACCTCAAAAGATCATCTAGTCCAACCCCCCTGCAAGAG
>JAVHNF010020191.1:0-20201 GCA_034783455.1 Micropsitta finschii | reverse complement strand
TATACCTTAGTTACTAAACTGTTCTTATCTCAACCTGTGGGAGTTGCATTCTTTCAATTCTCCTTCCTATTCCTCCAAGAGCGGGGGGAAGAAAAGGGAGGGGGGAAGTTCTAATTTACGGCCTGGGCTTAAACCACAACACAGTGGATGCCAGAGAGTCCATTTAGTTTTTGAGGTACAGTAAAATAACTGACGAAGCTACACACTTGGATTGTTGTGCAGCTACAGCTTTGAGTCTAGAGTCCTGATTCCAGTGTGAGTCAGGTGATTCATCCTTTAAAGAAAATTGAACAATCAGTGAACAGTATTTAAATAGGAAAAAGGGGAGTGCTTATGTATGCAAATATGCTTTATGTATGGCCTTATGTATGCATGTATTTATGAATAATATAAATATCTCTTTCAGGCAACATGATGAAGGATACTCATGGAACCACTGCAAATGCTCATCATAGAAAAACAGTAACAACAATCAAACAGGCTGAAAAAGACATTTGATCTATACTGTTCCCTTCCAGTTGCAACACTGAGAGATCAGTAGCAGGTTTCACACACTTAGGGTAATTTGCAGGGTATTTCACCAGTGTTTAAGACCACTAACTGTGGCAGAGGAAGGGGAATCTGTATTTAAAACCTACATAGAAAAATTTAAGAGTCTGCCTACAAATCCCAGACTCAGAGGATGAAGCCTCACATCAGCTGTAACTCTCTGGCAATGATTTTGCTTGAAATGGCCAGGGAGAAGGCTCCTTTCTACCAAGGGTGTGGGTGTGGAATTGTAATAGACGCTTCCATAAACTGCTGTCTGCTCAAATGTCATGATGTTGGCTTTCTGCCTCATTTTCAGCTGCAGAGAACAGCAGATGGGAGGGGCAGAAACAATGAAGATCCCTTTTTAACTCTCAGTTTGACAAATCTCCCAACCCTTTTAATCCAAATAGCTCTTCTCCAAAGTATTATGAATTGTATTTTCTAGATCCTGCTTTGGAAATTACAATTACTTTACTGTATACCTACCCTGATCATAAACCCCAAGAATTTTAGTGTTGGCAATAGGAAGCAAACAAGGATTGATTAATTAACTGCACATAGAACAGCATGTGATCAGTTTTGGTGAGTTTTCAGTTACTTCAGCAAATGAAGAGCGGAATGTACATTAAAGTTGTGTTCCAGGTACTACGTGGAATGAACAGAGACAAAAGAGAAAATGTGAATAGTCATGAAAGAAGCTTCATAAAGGATTCAGTAAGTGACATGGGCAGTAAAATACTGTAGAATTAGGAAGAAAGAAGTATTGAAGAAGTATTATTCTGTTCAGTCTGTCCAGAGATTGTTTGGCCCTTTTATGGAACAAGACAGGAAGCCAACTGAAGCATGATCAGATCCACTAATTAGCTTTAGAACTTCTTACAGATGTAAGCTACTTTCCAATCACAACAAAAACTACTTTTTCACGTTTTTAATGACAGATTCTTGCATTCCACTGCTACCCAGTATCTTAGAAAATAACAGTGTAACATTTTTTTAGTATATGTATTCACATAGTGCCACCAACAAATGAATGCACTTACACAGCCAACCCCCCTGTACCTAACCACAATACTGTCCCAATGAGCACAGATAAACGTTGCTAATTGCAGACTGCACAATACTAAGCTATTGGGTGTCATACTGGCAAACGCTTTGGTGAAGATCAGCAAACTGTGAGTTGCAGTTGCATTACTGTCAAGATGGCAAAAGCTGTTTATTCTTCAGTTCTGGAACCTAAGCTAACCTCCAGGTGTAGTGCAGCAAGAAATTTTCACTACAATTGGTGTTGCATATTAGAGTGTTTACAGATATATTTCATCTTCCTCTGAACTTCGAGTCTTAGCTTACACTGAGATGTCAGGAGTATTACTCAAGCTGGGTAAATTCTTAAGTTTTCCCATTTAACTTACAGAAATTTTGGTACCAGAAGAGTTTTATGGTCATGAATGAAGAGATTTGATAAAACAGGCTGTGTTTTCAGGTCTGCAGAGGGACAGAAACAATTACTAGTAATCTTTCCAGCATACTGCTGCTGCTGGCTCTTAACCTGCATCAACTTGTTGCTATGACCCAGCCTTTCCTGAGGGAACAATGTTTCAGTTATAGTGAATTAACAATACTGGAAATGGCACCCTGACCTAGGCAGAGAAATGACACTGTTTCTGTTGTTATCTGCAACAGTTTAAAAGACTGGAATACAAAGTTATACAGTAGCTGTGCCCTTACAAACTACCATGCCCAGCTGGTGGACACTTTATCCAAATTAAATCCACTGGGGGAGAATAGAGAGAACACTGAGGTTTAATGAGAAAGCAATGCATACTCTGTGCAGTGCGAGTTCAGATCCGTACTGTAACTGTGTTTCACTAGTTACTAAGATTTGCTATTTACAGGTCAAACCTGTTAAATGGGCTGGAGGATCTAGAACATTATCAACTTTTTACAGTTTGAAAACTAAGGTATCTGTGGTGGTTTGGATGTGTACACTGATGATGACTCAACAGTTAGACCTAATTCAGGAAAGGAAAATGAAGAGCAGAGGCTGACTGGGTTTAATCAACTCACTCTTTAAGGAGCAAATGGAATAAAATACTTGGCTTCACTTCTGTTTTCCTTCAGTAAATAGAACTCGTAGGCGCACATTTCTCTTTTGTCAAAGATTTTAAACTGTTCTTCAACTATGAGTCTCTTTCTGTTGGAAAGTAAGGCACGGAATCGTGTAAAAAGCTTGCCGAGCAACCAGTGGCAGAGCCGAAGTCAGAATTCAGACTGCCTGCCCACCTGCCTTCCTTCTAGCCTTGCTGCTGAGCAAGTTACCCAATATGAGAGCTGTACAGATGGAAGAACAAATGAACAAACAATGGAGTGAAATTAATTATAAGCAAAGTGAACAGGACCAGTATAAGAGTCTGAATAACAAAAAAGCAAAAAAGAAACAGTAAAATAAAATAAAATTAGAGATTACAATAAAGAAGTAATTTCCATTTTAACACAACTGCTAATGGTGTGTTAATGATTTTCCTCATATACACAGGGCTTCAGTGCAAAACCTCTGAATGAATCCATTCATGCTCTTCTGTGTATCATTTACTAGAAGGTATCAGGGCTCCTTAGTTGAGGTGCTCCTTATTTTTGTTCATTATGCTTGCCTGTTTCCACTGTGCGTCATTTTAGTGCTGGGGAAAGCATCAGCTTGACAGCTTCACAGGCTAATGTTCTTTATTCACAGAGAAGGGAAGGATGTGGAGGAAGCTTGCTACAACAGCACTCAGCTGCATGCCTCAGCCTCAGCTCAGCTCTGCCCTGAATGAACCCACTGGCAAGGCTCCGGCCCCCTTTGCTTGCAGAGAGAGTCAGTTAGGGACAACGGCAGTACTGGTTTCTGTGATGTTTTTCCTGCTAGAAACTGGACTCCAGCACAGTTCACATCATCCATCAGACTGTGTTAACATGGTAACAGTTTCTAGTCACTAGTGACCTGGGCTAGATTTGACCGGGCAACAGGCCACAATAAGAAACCCTCCGTTGCCCGTTACCAGCTCCTCTGAACCATTCAACCTCTGTAATGCTAGCAACAAAAGAGGCACTTTTTAAAATAAAGCTTCTCACAACCGACAGAGATGCAGTCGCCCACACACACACCTTTTTCACTCACTGAACTGAACTGGCATTCCTTCAAGAGTTGGGAAGGACCCAGAGCTGCTGATTCAAAGACATTTGGAACAATTGAAGGCTTTTGTTCCTTCTTGGCTTTTTGCTTCTCTCCTTGGCCTGCTCTGCCTGCCCATGCTCAATGTCAATCAGCAGAGCAGTAGCACCTTTGCAAAGAAGTCCCGAGAATCTTAGCAAATACATTAACAAGCATGTTGAAAAAACCCAAAGTTTCCACTATTCCAGAGAATAAAAGGCTGGTTTAGAGTGGTGGAGCTAAGCAACAGACAGGGTCAAAGGGCCAGGGGTCGTTAAAGTTATACAACCTTGTCTAAACTACAGCAGACACAGAGGTGTGTCTTTCAGGAAAGACTTCTGAATGATCCACATTGTGTGCCCACAGCCTATTTTCAGAGACATCTGCTTACATCAAATACCCCTGGAAAAACTGGCACAAGGAAATTGCCAGAATCGGTTGCTATTTGCACTTTTAGAGAACTGCATCTTATGTCAAAGTGGTTGTGATCAAGCCAAAGCATTTCTCAAAAAAAGCAGTTGCATTTTTATTCAAGTCTCTGCAGTCTTACAATCGATGGGTATTTGATGTTCAGTGCCATCTTGGAATGAGTAACAGCTCAAACGTTTATTATGAATTAGTTATGAACCTGTGGTTAGGACCAGCCTAAGTGAGCAAACAGAAAAAAATGATCTGAATTCAACAAATTCAAGTCTCCCTCTTTGCTGGTCTGATTAAACTGGATCATCTCAATCTTTTGTAACTACTGAATAGCTGGGAATCTGTTTCTTTTGCAACCTGTCAGTTTGACAGCTACATTTGAAAAAGGAGCTGTTTTCCTGATGATTACCATCTGAAGCTTTAAATGACTGAGCATGTCATCTTTCCATTTTAGCAAGCAAATGTTGTATTTACTGTTTAATAACATTTTCAAGGTCAATATAACAGGATATTCCCTACAGTTGTTTAAAATAAATATAATATTTTAAATTGAAAATAAAGACAATGGTTCTAAGATGGCTGGTCAAATTCTGCAGCTACACTCATTAAAATTCTAAACAATTCTATTCATTTCATAAAATTCATTGCAGTTTCAAGTAACAGGGAAGAGAATTTACCTTTTTTATGTATTGCTAAAACAAAAAGAGAAAACAAGAGCACTCAGTAGTGCTAATAGGAACCAAATACTGTCTCCATTTGCATGAGGTATACTGCAATAAAAAGATATTTAATTTTTTAAGCCTAAATCATGTTCAATTCTCCCTGTTCAACAGGCATGGTAGGCCTCTCAGAGCAACTATGAAAAGAGATTTGACTGTTCCTTGGAATTCTTCAAGTTTCCTGCTAGATCCCACTGCAACAGGAAACTGGGGAGTTGAGTGATAGACCTGGCACAATGACGTCATTGATCTCTCAATTATTTCTGCTTGAAGAAAGAAAAATAAAGATAGCAAAAGGAACTGGAGAAAGAGGGATATTCTGGCTTGTGTAAGCACTGTAGAAATTATTAGCTGAGGTAAAGAACATCAAATGGGATAATGTCCCTGCATGATTATCTTCAGACTACTCTGATTAGTGACAAACAGTAGAGGGCTGGAGATCTATACAAATGTCATTAGACCAAGGGCTGTAATATAATTTAGTGACATGGCTACAGTGATAGCTGGTTCCCTTTGCATAGCAAAACATATGGTGTTTTAGCACTGTAGATTCACTACTGTGTTACAAAGCAAGCATCCAACATAAATGTGTGTTTGTACAAGCAGGCAACCAAAGGGTTGATGCTTATTTGCATTACTGTGTATTAAACCGATGACTTAAATTGGCAGTGAGTCAGGTCCTAGGACAAAACGTACTTCCAAACACTGCAACGGTGCAGTGCTGTTTGATCTTTCCAGCACACAAAGATTAATTCCTCTTCCCACTATTCCCATTCACCTTGCTTCATCTTTGTCTCTCATAGGCCAGGCTGTCACTGGCTTCTTTAAGTGGCACCTGCTGGGGATGCTTTCTGCAGCAGCAGCGGGCAGAATCTCTGCTGCAGTTTTGTTTCAGGGGATCATCAGTGACAACTGTATTGGTTGGGCTCCAGCTGCCCATGCTAGTTCTCAGATTGCTTTTTCTGGCTATCTACTGGACAGTCCTCATCCCATAATAGGGCAATTTTTAACTCTTCTCTCTAGGGAAGTAGCGAGAAATAAAACTTCTTTGGGATAATGAAAGATAATATTGCTTGTAATCCCATAAAACTTTTGGGGTTGTTTTTGTAATCTTAATTATATCCTGGTTAATTTAACCCAGTGGTTTATGTGATATAGGAGCATCTCATCTATTTCAGGGCCTCACACCAGGAAAGCCAGAAAAAAGTCTGTAGAAAATTGCCCCAGTCCTATTATACTCTTCCACCAGTAAAGAATGACAGATCCTCCTGGATGGCTGGAGGATAGGAGTCTGGGTATGTTCAGTGCAGCAACCCAAATGCATTCATTAGCAAACGAATATTTGTTATTAAATGATACAGTTTTATGAATAACTGTATGTTAGACAATAATTTCCAACTAATTTCCAACCACCAATAAAATCAACCCCAAAACACATTCTTAGTAAGTATATAGGACAGACTGAAGTTAACTATTTGAAGTCTTGGTTTTCGGATTCATATTGACATTTGGGTTCTTTGTAGACTAATTGCAGCTGATCTCTTTTTTAGCATTTTAAAGTATGCCTGTCATCATTAATCTACAAAGCATGTGAATGCAATTTTCTGTTTTACAGCCCTGATTTAATTTCATTTGTAAACTCTAGGAAACTAATTTAGCAGTACCAGAAAACTGACGAGCAGGGTCCTGAAATATAGTGCACAAAAGCATATTCCCTCTAACTTCTATCTGTCTTGTGGAGGACATAATGCAGTTACTGTCTGCCTTTTTTCATGGTCATGTTGTTCATACCAGTGGGAGGACGCTCGCTCATGACGTATGACTGGCAAAACATCAGCATGCACTGAAAACAGATACTCTGCAACAGTCTTCAGACACTCTGCATCTAAGCAGAGATTAATGGAATGAAAATATTCTTAGTCTAAGATAGGAAAGAAGGGGAGATAGCTCATAGGCTGAAGCACTTCCTTGAAGGCCTTCGCAACATAAATAGTAAATTGTGTAACTGATACACTTGAACCGATTGACAAAGCAAGGAACTAAATTGTCAGCACTAGTTTTGAGTAATCATTTAACAAAATGCTATTTCTGTGAACATGTTGCTTTTCCTACAGTATTTGTAAATTCACAAGGGAAAGAGAGGGTTTATGCACAGAAGACAGTACCGTGCTTTCTGTTTATTCTGGACACAAAATAAGATCCAGAGTTTCCTCTTAAGAGCCTGCTGAGAAAACACAGACTAAAAGAAAGCCTCCAAGAGGAAGTACTGAGAAGCAAATAGGCAGTGCAGGCAACGCTGCTGAGACTCATGACAGAAAGTAATTCAGTGTGTCAAGAGTTTTGGTTAGTACCTTGAACATAAGCCTGGGAGACAGAAATTGCCATGTAATTTTTTCTGCAACACTTACTTATAAATTAAATTCTTTGCCTTTTTTCCTTTTTTGATAAAGAGGAAATAATTCATTTCCAGGAATATAAGTGGCTTTAATTCACTTAGATCAAACCTCTTTCTTTTTTCTTTTCCCCTCTGATTCAGTGCTTGACTCAGAAATGTCACTCTTACAACTTTTGTCGTACTATACTACACTTCCCAGTGGTTTTTACTCCTGTGGTCTGGAGGCACTCTTTGTTCTTATAGTCCCAGTGCCTACTAAGGCTTTTCTTTTCATGTCCTTTGACATTTATTCCCTTGTGTCTTACACATGAGCCAAATCTCCCAATGAATTTGCAAACGTGCAGGATTAGCAACTAAAACAGTTTATTTGTTCTTCAGGGTTCTCTGTGTTCACAGGGGAAATGGATGCCTACAGGCAAACACTGCACTGCTAGGTTTCATCTTCACAAAAAGGAAGCTTAGAGAGGAAGGAAGGCACGAAAGTGCAAAATTAACAATTAAAAAAACAGTCTGAGAGGCTGGTGGTTACAGATGGAGTTACAGGACACTGAACTTATATGTTTCTTGAAATACATCAAAAGACTCCTTCATTGGGTTCGCAGAGTGTTAGCAGTAGTAGCAGATTCCAGCATGTTGTCAGAATAATATGTATCTTTGGATATATTTTTGAGACATCTTTCAACTTGGATATCTATGCTACATCTACACTTGGGAACCTGAATTGTCTAATGGCCTGGCACCTCAGGCTGGAAAACACTGCCTGTTCCCATTTACTTCAGCTTTGGTATCTGCATCAGAGAATGATGTCCTGGCATAATAGAAAATGTAATGTATGCAATTCATTTCCTGCATAAAAGCTGGGATCAGCATCAATGACTAGACCAAATCTGAAGCTTTAATTCAAACCAAAAGCACTGCTGACAACAATATTTCTCTGGATTAGGACTCCATCTTACAAACTTACATATTAGACAATCTTCAAACTTCATGTTAATGCAGATGTCCCTTTTCTGATGTCAGAAATTTCATGGCAAGTATTCTTGGTGATGAGGCAGGATTTGACATGATCTAACTATCTTATCATAAAAATTCATGGTCAGACAGTGCCATTAATATATTCTTATGCAGTAGAATGAAAATTTCCTCTTGTTTTCTATCTGCTGTGCACATATAGGACAGAGATATTGCTATAGACTCATGTATTTTCCAGCCAGAGAGATTATTCTAATCTTTTAGTCTGACATTTTCAAGCAATAGTCAACCATATTCCCTAAGTAGTTCATATATCAGATCCTTTAACTTGTCAGTGTTAAGTCAAATTCCATGTGTGAAGACAAGCCCTTGATTACTGTGCATGTGAAACATCACGTTTCTTGTCTAGATATGCTAATGTTTAATAACCCACACTAACAGGCACCATATGGCTCATTTCCAGCCTGAATCTCTCTACTCAACTTCCTGCTATTTGACCTAAATACTTTCCAGGCATGTATTTTGTTGAATTGTCCATTGTTTCAGTGTGATCTAGCTTGGATTATGTAAAACTGATAAATATGTAATTCCGCAAGTGTTTTATTAAGACTTTTACCCTTATTTTTTTATTTAAGTCCACCATCCTTAGATTTCCCACAAAAATCCAAAAGGTAGATCCATTCACAGTCACTTGCATGGTCCACTTTTCTACCTTGCTTCTACTTACACTGAGGTAACTTCCATAGACAGTAGGTCCATTTGCACACAAGAAGCATTGCGCAAGGGTTTGAAGGCTCAGCTAAATTCAGAAGACCTAAGGCTCAGGCAGATCTACCTCTCAGTGAGAGTTATTTTGTAGACGTCATTGTTTAACCTTGAAAACAAGAACGTGCAAACTGGTGCCATCACCTACATATGATGCAGTAAGTGTATGCCAAATCAGCACCACTTTGCCAACATTCCAACAGGAAATTATATTTTGTAGAGGATATTTTACTCTACTGGCATTATAATCAGTGATGTACTGGTGAAAGCATTAAACAGAGTATGCCAGAAGATCTCAGTTGTTCATCCTTTTGCATGTGGCTTTATTCCTGATGGCATCCCCCAAACCAAGAGAGAATAATATTTTTATGAATAAATCACTCTAAATTCAGATGAATGCATGCTAGAGCAGTGAGGTGCTGTGGGATACTGAAACAGCTTGTGAATGGAAAAATCATTTGCTAGTACAAAATAAGGGTGTTGCTGCATTGTCTACGGGAGATAACATTCAGCCTTCTGGGAGATGTAGCAAAGAAAATTCAATGCAGCAGGGAATCTTTCTAAACAAGAAGTTGGCCACCTGCTAAAAATTGTATACATTTTATGTTGTAAAAACTTCTCTGCATTTCTATTTCTTCAGATGCTACTCCTTCAGGCAGTTTTAAGGAGATTCCTAAAAACATTCCTCTTCCTAAAAAAAAAAAAAATATAAAACTTAATCTCACAAAAACTGCATAGATGAAAAATTCATCAATAAAAGTTTTTTGTTATCTTATCTTATCTTTACATTTTGCCGCTCCAGCCACCACCACTGAATACAGAATTTCTTCCATCTATTTTTTCCCTTTTTTTTTTCTTTTTTTGTGCCTGTCTTGCAGACTGAAGAAAATGATTGTAAACCAGTTTGCATTCAAAACACCACACTTGCAACTAAAAGGAAAGGATATTATACCATTAAAAATAAGATTCAGTATGATGGTAAAAATTTTGTGACTGACAGCAGAACACCTTTTGAGTCATAAATTCTCATTTTTAAAGGACAAAAGGGACTATCACAATCACAGTCTGAATTCCTACATAAAAGAGACAATGTAATTTCACACAATACCTACAACAGTCCCCTGCCTTCTGATCTGCAAAAAACCTTCCACTTTGCATGTAACACCCCACAAGCAAAGGACTTGGGGATTCTTCAGCTTTACCCATGACAATTATCAGATTTACAAAAAGCATTATCAGCAAAAAGGCAAAATTAAATCCTTGGCTCCAAACAACCTTGAACACAGATGAATCAGCACAAGGAAATAATGATAGGATGGAAATATCTTTTAGAGACATCTTCTTTTACAGGATGAACACAGGGTAAAATCAAACTATTTTATACTTCACAAAGTTCCTGTAATAGGATCTTGTAAAATGGATAATTACTGTAATGGATCTGTTGCTTCCTTAGCATGCACTTTGATAACCTGCAGTACAACATCCATCAAGCAATTCGTTCCCTGTGGGGAAGGCTCCTGCAAGTGGTTTACAGAGACATGAGTCAGGCTCTGTAGGATCAGCAGACTTGTGTTTATAGTTTATGTACTGGCTGCAAAGAGGATACCAGGCAGTTTGGGCCCAGGGTGTAAAAGCTGGAGGGAGAACAGGCTGTTCTCCCTGATAAGGGGACAAGTGCTAGTTACAAGTGATTTCTGATATTTCTGAATCACCATAAAGCTGAGTCCAAAGGCGTGAGGAAAAGATTATACTTTGGCCTATTTGATTAGCATTTGCAGCTTGAAATAAGAATCTTGTCTGGAAGAGTCATAACTTCGTATTTCTACCCCTGCCTGCCCTAAGACAGCAAGTTAAGAAGTATAGAAAAGACCATTATGAGTAGATCAGGTTAGAAAATTATCTCACAGCACTGATAAGCCTAGTTGAACATTTCTGTCCATGGCCTAATCAGTATAAACAACCCAGGATGAGGTTGTTCCAAGGCTGTGAGACACCTAGTCCAACCTTAGTCTTAACTTCCATGTTATATTGCTTCTGTATTTATATGTGTTTTCCTTATTCGGAAATAATTTATTTGGGGCAGCTTAGTACCTGAAGCACCTTGCTAGTACCACAGAAACGTTAAACAGAAATACATTACAGAACTGGAATTAAGATAAAGCCTGAAAACATGACCTTTGCCTTCAATCCTGTCTTAGCTCTTAGATCACAGCCTAGAGGTCATAAATGGTGTCGAAAGAATCTGCACCAAATAGCCCCAAAACACATGCAGAGCAGGATACTTTCCTGAACTCGGAGACTGGAGGCACCATTTACACCTGCATGTAGCTTTTAGTTTACATTATTTCTTAGCCTTTGAACACTTCATTTTACAATATGAATATTGCTTTGTGTTTGATTTTTTAGTTGAACAGTGATTATACTGGCAGTTACACTGACATCCTCATGCTATGAATCCCACAGCTACACTCGCATATAGAACTGCAAAACACAGATTACTCAGATCAGATAACCTAACCAGTGGGAATAAACACAGAAAAGCTCACTTACCATGACAGTTTCGGAATAGCATCAGGGATGAACTTGTCTCTGTGGGCTCTCCTAGCTCATGAGTCCTTAAGGCATCATCTGCAGCATTTGCCTGGATTCATCCTTGCATTCGAAAGTGTCATCAACCAGTGTCATCCTTGCATTCGAAAAAAAGAGGTCCTCAGCTGAGCTCTGTCTCTTTACCTTCCCATTCACTGGTGGTTTAAACAGACATTTGATTTTTCTATTCTATGCTTGCCTGTACCTATTTTTAGCAGATAATAACTGACACCCTAGGGAGCATGATGTCATCACACTTTGCACCTATGGAGCTCTTGAAAGTCAAAACCAGACAGCAGCAGCTGTTATCACCGTGAGCTGGTTCATCAGGCAAAGGTGAGGGAGTGACACCACCAGATCTAAGTTCAAAAGACCAAACAGAAGGAAGTTCAGTAAGATCTCAAAAAATAATAGTTCTGTCTTTTGTAAGTAATCTGCAGACCACATTTGAAACATGGTGTGTATTTTCTAAGGCTGCTGAATACTAATGGTACTACAACAACCACAACCACCCTATGCAATGCTACAGGCTTGGGGCAGAGTGGCTAGAAAGCTGCTTGGTGGAAAAGGATCCAGGCGTGCTGCTTGATGAAGTTGAATATGAGCCAGATTATGCTCAGGCAGACGAGAATGCCAATGGCATTCTGGCCTGTATCAGAAACTGTGGGGCCAGCAGGGCCAGGAAAGTGATCATCCTCCTGGGCAGTACTAGGCACTGGGGAGTCCGTACTTTGAATCATGTGTTCCATTCTGGGCCCCTCATTACAAGAGAGACATTGAGGTGCTGGAGCAGGTCCAGAGAAGGGCAATGAAGCTGGTGAAGAGCCTGAAGCGCAAGCTTTATGAGGAATAGCTGAGGGACCTGTGGTTGCTCAGCCTGGAGAAAAGAAGGCTCAGGGGGCCATGAGGATGATCAGGGGACTGGAGCACCTCCCGTATGAAGATAGGCTGTGAAAGTTGGGGCTGTTCAGCCTGAAGAAGAGAAGGGGGGCTATAAGGATGCTGGGGATGGACTATTCATCAGGGACTGAAGCGATAAGACACGGGGTAATGGGTTTAAACTTAAACAGGGGAAGTTCAGATTAGATATAAGGAAGAAGTTATTTGCTGTAAGAGTAGTGAGGCACTGGAATAGGTTGCCCAAAGAAGTGGTAAATGCTCCATCCCTGGCAGTGTTCAAGGCCAGGTTGGATAGAACCTAGAGCGACATGGTCTAGGGTGAGGTGTGGGGGTCGAGCTCTCCTTCCAAGTAATAAGTGATAGAACACAAGGTAGTGGCCTCAAGCTGCACCAGGGGAGGTTCAGATTGGATGTTAAGAAAAATCTCTTTGCAGAGAGGGTGATCAGGCATTGAAACAGTCTTCCCAGGGAAGTGGTGGAATCACCATCTCTGTTCAAAATCAGTGTAGATGAGGCCCTTAGTGACATAGGTTAGTGGTGGACCTGGCAGACCTGGGGTAAATATTGGACTTGATAGTCTTAACGGTCTTTTCCAACCTGGCTGATTCTATGATTGTATAATAAAAATATAGTCTTACTGGCAAACACCTTGTCAGTGTTATGTGGAAATGTTTTGCAGATTTCTGGAATTAACACCAGTTGACTATCCCCATCACAAAAGAAAATTTCTGAACATGCTGTGAGCAGTTGACACTGAACCTATTTATCAATATTTGCTCTCAGTATATTTTAGTTCATTGCCCTGGAAAATTCCATTTGGTTGGGTATATGAGGCATTTCTAATTTCCCTTCAAAAGCTGGAGCTTCATTCCCTCTCTCATCCTGTAGCTCTCTTATTTGTCTGAAGATGGCTAAACACAACTGTAGAAATACTCCAGAGGAGTCAACACTCCTTGTAAGATGATATTTTCCTCTGCCTGTTGAAAAACCTCTCACCTTCCAGGACTGCATTATCTTTTCTACCATTATTATGTTCCATTTTCAAAATGTATTCATTCTTCCACTTACAAGTACACTCAGATTTGTTTCTACCTCTGTTAATTGAAGTTCATAAATCCTCAACTTATAGATGAAATTATTATTGAACTCAAAGTGTATGGCTTCGTACAGTATGCTACTTACATGATATTACCAGCAAGTTAGTAAAGAAGTCAGTCTAATTCTTTTTGAACAAAACCCTGTCTTCCTCAGAACTGGCAGTACCTCACAACTTCTTTTGTTATCTAGGGATTTCACCTCAACACACCAGTAAATGTATTAAATACAACAGGTTCCCAGACTAACCCCAGAGAAACACCACTAGTAACATTTGTCCAGCCTTGTCACTTTCTTTTGAATATTACTTTTAGTCAGCACTTTAGCCAGCTCACAATTCCTGTGTTCACCACCATAATTACCAAATTCAAGAACAGTTTCCTGTGGGATATCAGTTACTGGAATCTAAGTGGATGAAGACCACTTTAATTGCTCCTAAAAACCCCAATTACCATATTGAAATACGTTGAGTACTATGATCTACCTCTGATAAAACAATGTTTTGATTTATTCTAAAATAGGTCCACACTTGCTATTTGCCAGTCATAGGAAAAAAAACCACAACAACCTAACCTCCCAAAGAAGCCCAACAAAACAAAACAAAAAGCCAGACTCACTGCAAACCCCACATTACTGCAGTTCCATCAGCATTCTGTAAATTACCTGCATCACCTAAACTTGTTTTACCAGGAAGCTTTGCTGCCATGCCAGCAGGTGTAATTTATAGTGCATCATCATAATTTGCATGATAGAATTATCACTGATCTCATCAACTATACTAAAAACTGAGACTTAACATTCATTTGATATGTGGGTCATAGCTATCAAAGCTATCAATATCTGTATCCTGGCCTTTGTATGAGGTGTCCCACTTCCTTCTTACTTGACACCAAATCTACATTTTATATGCAGTACAATACACCTTCTTTTGCATGTGTACTCAAGTTGTAACAGTTGCTTTATGCAAATGACAAGTACCAATACAATGACCTAACCAGGAATACCAATTACTAAAGAAATTGTGTGTGTTATTTTCATTTATGAATATCCTTTCATTAACACTTATTTTTTTTCTCCCTATACACACTTGACACCTTGAGCACCTGGAATCTCACCCACATGGCTGAAATTACTATGAAGCATTTTCTTCTCCATGAAGAATTAAACACTTAGAATTTACGTTGAATTTTGTTCATTCTTAACTACCAGACAGTAATCTCCAAAGGCAAAAAAGTCTAAACGAGGATCTTCTAAATCTCCTTAGCATGTTGGGCGCAGTCTCTCAAAGCCCAAGATTAAAAGGGTCTTTTCAAGTATCAAAAATGATGTCCCCTAGAGAGTCATGCTGTGCTTCTTTAGCCCATTCCTTTGAAAGTCTGTATCAGGAAACCTCGTGTTATCAGTCACATGAAAAATACCAGCTAGACCTCAAAGCTGAGCTGACGTCAGAGGGACATTTAAAGGGTCTGTCTAAATGCAGCTGAAAGGGTTGCTACAAGCCACAGTATAAGCACACTCACATCAGACAAGAACAGGGGAATTGCTGGCACCAGAAATAATGAGATGACACAGTAGCAGACCTGGAGATGTAGAAGTATGATGCTCAGCAAGAGTTTTGCCAATGCTTGTAACTATGATTACTTATTCTCTACTCACAGTCAAAAAGTACAAAAAAAAAATAGACTAAAAAGAATAGTAAAGCTTAACAATGGTGCGACGAGTAGACTTATAAGTGTGTCTGTCTTCTTTGGCATTGGAAGAGTTCAGCACCAACACAGATAAAGTTGCAGGAATTTAAGGACTTGGATTAATTCATAAATACACATCGGGGAAACAGAAATTTTCTCTCCACAAAACACGCATCCGAACAGTGTAAGTGTATTTTTCCATTGAATTCACAGCATTTCTGAACCACAAGGTTGAGGATACTTTGTGAGTCTATGTATAATTTTCCAAATTCATTTATTAAAGTAGTTACATTTAGAAGTTAAAGTCTCCTTGCTAGAGTTTTAAAATGCATTTCCCTTTAGCTGTCTTTGCTACTACTTTGCTCATTTCTCAGAAATGCTTGAGTGGTTCACTGAGTCTTGCTTTACATATTTAAATAATTTCTTTGTTTGTCCTTGTGCTCTTCCCCTGACATTTTCTTTTAGTCCAATTTTTTTTTAACGCATATTTGCCTTTAATTACATATTCAAGAAAATAATACTCAGATTCCTAAACTGTCTTCATTCTTTTGTCATCTCCAAGGCTGAATTACCATACAGTGTGAAAGTCTGTTTCCTTGCTCAATTCCTAATTTTTCAGTTTAGGGGAATATACCCACTCTGATTTTACTATTCCATGCTAAATATGAGAGATTCATTTCCTAATTTTCTGGTTGAGGGCATCTCTGCTCAGTGTTTCTATATTTTTATTTCAACTGAAATGATTTCTCTCTGCTCTGTATCGCTAAGTACTGTAGGGCCACAGATGGTCTGGTTAATCAACCAACCTTACAACCAAAACTGACAATGAAAAACAACCTGATCACACAAGAACTAAACATGAAATCTAACAAAATTACAGAAAATAATTAACATATTCCTATTTCGTCCTTCAGCTAATGTGAAACTGTTAACATACATTACATATTTTCTGTCCAGTAACTGGCCTTTCACTAAGCCGTTTTAGAGAGTCAGTCTAGCAACAGGGTTTCATAATGGCTTTGTGGTGTTCAGCATACAAAATTCCTTTTCAGATTCTCTCCCATAACTCCTAATCTAACACTGATCATATAGTGGCAAAATCTCTAACGAATGGGTCTGTGCTTAATTCTGTCATAGAACCAAACTGAAATTCATAACACCATTTCTGATGCAAGCTAACACTTTTTTCTGCTGTAGCAGTATCATAACAATACCAGGTTGGAAGGGACCTCAAGGATCATCTGGTCCAGACTTTCTTGGCAAAAGCACAGCCTAGAAAGGTGGCTCAGCTCCCTCTCCAGATGAATCTTAAGTGTCCAACGTTGGAAAATCCACAACTTCCCTGGGAAGATTATTCCAGTGGCTGATTGCTCTTGATGTGAAAAATTTTCCTTGTGTCAAGCCAGAATCTCTCTGTAAAGTATACCCATTACCCCTTGTCTTTCCTAGTAAAAGTGGAGTCTCCATCTTCTTTGTAGCCACCCTTTGAATACTGGAACAGAGTGATCAGGTCTCTCCTAAGCCTTCTTTTCTCTAGGCTGAACAAACCCAGTTCTCTCAGCCTTTCCTCATATGCAAGATTCCCAGTCCTTTTATAATACTTGTGTTCCTTTTCTGGACCCTCTTCAGCCTTTTTTTCCAGATCTAAGGCCAAAAAACCGGAACACAGTATTCCAGGTGTGGCCTGACAAATGCTAAGTGGGATGCTGACTTCTTTATCTTTGCTTTCTCTCTTTACCTTTGATGCAACCCAGCATCCTGTTGGCTTTCTTTGCCACAACAGTGCATTGTTCACTCATATTGAGCTTGCTGTACACCAGGATCCCTAGGTTCCCTTCTCCAGCCATGTAGGTCCCAGCCTGTGCTGCACTCCTGGATCATGTTTACTCAGGTGTAAGACCCTACACTAGACCTTGTTGAACTTCATAAGGTTCTTTTTAGCCGACTATTCCAGCCTACCCAGGCCTTCCTGCAGGGCAGCTATCCCTTACAAAATGTCCATTTATCCACTCAGTTTAGTATCACCAGCAAACTTCACTAGGGTACACTTGATCCCGTCATCTGGATCACTTATGAAGATATTGAACAGTGCTGGGCCCAGTATTGATCCCTGGAGGACCCCACTTGTGATAAGTTGCCAGTTTGAAGAGGAGCTATTCACCCCCACCTTCCTGTCAGCCAGATGCCCCTCAGTAGGCAGACCACTTGTCTAGACCGTATCACATCAGTTTCTCCAGGAGAAGGCTGTAGGAAATCATGCTGAAAGCCTTGGAGAAATTCGGGTAGACAGTGTCCACCACTCACCTCACATTAACTGACTAGGTTGCTTTGTTGGAAGGTGATCAGTTTGTCACAGTTTGCCCTTGATGAATACATGACAGCTTTTCCCAGTCACTTGCTTCATTTGACTTGTGATAGCCCTCCCACGGAACTAGCTTTCCCAGGAACTAAAATAAGACTAATGGCCCTATAATGTTCTGGGTCCTCCTTTGAGCCCTTCTTGTAGACGAGGGTGAAATTAGCATTCTTCCAGTCTTCTAGGGTGTCCCCCGGTGTCCATGACTTCTCAAAGGTTATGAAGAGTGGCATCACAATGACATCAGCCAGTTCTCTAAACACCTAAAGCAGATATTGTCAGGGCCCACCAATCTGTTAGGGTCACGCTCCTGCAGGGGTTCATATACCAACTGTTCCTTCCCTGATGGTGGGCCAGTGTTTGCATCAACCAGGATTTTTGTTCCCAAGGCCTAGGGCCCAACAGTGCTGGTAAAGACAGAGGTGAAGAAAGTGTTGAGAACCTCTGCCTTTTCAGCATGTTTGGTGACTAATTCACCTCTCCCACTTAGAAGTGGGACAGTATTCGCCTTCTGTTTCTGCTTGTTGTTTACATACCTGAAGAACCCTTTCTTGTAGTTTTTGACATCTCTGGCAAATTTCAATTCAAGTTGAGCTTTTGCTTTTCTAACTGCATCTCTGCAAGCCCTGGCAGTGCCCTTGTAGCTCTCAATGGTTATTTGTCCACTTTTCCATCTCTACTATGCTTCTCCTTTGGTTTTGAACATATTCAGAAGCTCACAGTTAAGCCAAGGGGTCTCACTCTGTGTACTTCTCTTACCTTTAATGGGGATGAATTGGTTTTGTGATTCCAGGAGAGCATTTTTGGAAATCCCCCAACACTACTACTGCACAAACGGCGGTGCTTTCTCCAAGGCTATTTGTGATGCTCCTGGTCTCTTGTGCTCCCCAGGACCATTTCAATCTCCTGCAGTTGCTCCTGGCTGCACACAAGCTGCATCAGCCTCTCTTGCAAGGCCAGCCAGCACCTGGCAGGGCTCTCAGCTTTTCCTCTGGGTCCCCCAGCTGCAGGAACCCTCAGTATACCTCCATGTAGCACCCAGCCACATGACCTTCCACTGCCACCACAGCATGCCTGCCCAGCAGAGTTGTTTACACTACCTGATGGATTTTAAACATTGTGCATACTTCCTGGTGACATTATCAGCTAAATTCGATCTTCTCTGTATAAAGGGCCACTTAATAGGAGGAGGAAGTTTCCTCTTACTACTTTATTTAGGTATGATGAATGCTTATGAAAGAACTGGTGATTAGTGTCAGCCAAAAGGAAGAAATCCTTTCTTGCTCCATGAAACATATTAATGTCACTGTCCCCATGCTTCATTTAGGCTAAAAATAATTTCTTATTAATGTTATCTTAAATCAGAACAGACATTTTTATGGAGATATATACAAGAAAAAAGCTGGTGTTTATATTTTTAAGTCCTGGCTGCAGCAGGAAGTAAAACACACAGTGTGTATCAGGATCAAATTATAGCATCTGTCTGTAAAGATTTGTTGGTATAGAGCTGTCACCCACATGGCTTCTTGTCTTGTATTAAACAAGACAAGTGCAACAAGGAAACATGAAAAGTGTTGATAGTGCTGCAAGTCAGATTCAAAGGACAAAGAATTCAACAGATCTTCTGAAGCTAGGCCTTGGATGCAAAATTTTCAGAAACAACTTTTTCTTTTTTCTTTTTTTAAAGCATTTTTAACCATAAATAAAAAAAAAATCAATCCTTTTTGAGTTAAAAAAATTTCATCCATTTTAATGAAAAGCCAGGTTTTATTTATATCACTTTTCAATACATGATGCTTTCTTACTAAATCAGATAAGGCACAAAAAGTATTGCTCTTGTTTTGATTACAAACTTTTCTCTATTTTCAGAGATCTTATTGAACTAAACAGGACAATTTACACTTCTGCCAGGGACTTTTACAAAAGTCAATCCTGTCTAGAGAAATAACCTTCCATCTCTAGGAAGGAACACAGAAGAGGAGAGTCCTTGAGTCTGTCTGACTTTATAGATTTGGTTACAGATGCAATGCACAGACCTAAGGTACTGTCTTATATTGACTTTGTCTTTCAGACAAACCATACAGCCTTCACGTACGTGATCTGAATGTCATACGAAGAACAGAAAGAGAAGTCTTACAGAAAATTGAAGTTTCCCAAGGTGATGATGCAAGGAAAGAATATTATCAGTATTAGGTTTGTAGTCCTGGGTACAAAGTTGCTTTTGCAGTGACCCTACATGGACTGGGTTTTTACTACTGTGTGAGTTTAATACCTAACTCAGGGGCTTAAGTCGGGCAGTTAGTTTAACTAAGTCTCCAACATAATCAGTGAGGAGTATCAGGCTCCTCCAGAGGTGCTTCAGAGCAGAAGTCGTACTTGTGGATACTGAATTACTTTTCTAATTCAGAACACCCTCTGCATTTAATCTTCCAATAGCCAGGAAAACTTATCTTCCTCATTGTCCTGGGTTCAGCAGTAGCAGTCATTTTTCTCCTTCTTAGTAGTTGGTGCAGTGCTGTGTTTTTGACTTTTGGCCTGGGAACAGCACTCATAACATCAATGTTTTATTTGGTGTTCAGTAATG
>JAVHNF010020190.1:0-11287 GCA_034783455.1 Micropsitta finschii | reverse complement strand
AGCTCCTCCAGTTCCAACCCCTGCCATGGGCAGGGACACCTTCCACTGGAGCAGCTTGCTCCAAGCCCCTGTGTCCAACTGCCAGGGATGGGGCAGCCACAGCTTCTCTGGGCACCCTATGCCAGTGTCTTACTACTCTCACATCAAAGAATTTCTTCCTTATATCCAACCTAAATTGCCTCTGTTTAAGTTTAAACTCATCACCCCTTGTCCTGTCACTCCAGTCGCAGATGAAGAGTCCCTCTCCACCATCCTTGTAAGCCCCCTTCAGATATTGGAAGGATGCTACAAGGTCTCCATGCAGCTTCTCTTCTCCAGGCTGATAAAGGTGAGTAAAGCCAGATCATTTTCCATAGTGGCAAATACAACAGGCAATAGATTTCTTTGTTGCTTTCATAGTTGTATGGATGAAAAACCTTCAAGGGTTCCTTTCTACCAGCACTTCTTGGACTGCATGAATAATACTGGTCTGATTTTGTTTTGTTTTGAAAGTTAAGTGGGCTTTATTGAACATGCCTGAGAATAATCCTGTCAAATTGGAAGTGGTTTCACAGCAGACCTGATTTATCTATATTCTCCTTGCTATTTATTTCTTTGATTGATTTGATTGAAGTGCTTTCACTGCTAATCGCTGGCATTTACAGATACCTCAGCTCTACAGAGGTAAATTACCATTGATTAATAGTAAAATCAGTGCAATCATCTGAGCAGGCACCTAGCTAAGAGAGAAGGGAGGCACTGCTCTATCCTTGAGAACCAAATGCAAGGAGATCATGGTCTGGCAGGGTATTTTCAGGTGGAGGAGGTCTGGCACCCAAATGGTAATCTATAGGTATTCAGATTCAGGAGGACCCAAGTGATGAAAAGTCTTTCTAAGCCCTGTGGATTACGTTCCTGGTGGTAGAGAGGAGGTGAGATGGTCCAAGATGTCCCTGTCCCAGACCCCAGTGGCAGTATATCAGGACAGTACTTTTGGCTGTGTGACTTTCACCCAACAAAAACATGACCACCACAAGTCAAGGACCAGCCTAAAATGCCTCTAGTTGGGCATTAACCATCTGTGACTTACACAGGATGATTAATAGGACTTCAGCAACAGGACATGGTGAAGGGATGGACTGTGAAGCCCCGAGATACCACATCACAGAGCCACAGAGGTACCATTTCTCCTCGTAGCTGATTCTTATGCAACATCCCAGGTGAAGCTCTCATCACAGCTTGAAAATGGTGCTTTGCAAACGTCTGGCACGGTACCTCATGCTGCAGCAGCAGATGAAAGAGCTGAGTTTCTTTTTGTTATTATCCCTGCAAGCCAGCCACTATAAATTATTCCAGTGGAGTGATTTGGTTTTCCTGTAGCTTCCCCACAGCTGTTCAGCTTGGCTGATGGTCCTTACCCCTCCTGTGATGTTTGGTCAGGTTTCCACCCAGATGGCAAACCTCTTCTCTTTGGAAACCTGTGAAAACAACAAGAAATGAGGTTGTTTTTTTGTTCTCCGCTTCTTTTGTGCTTCTTAATGTGCAAAAAGGCCGTGCCTGGGGCAAAGACCTGTTGCAAAACCTCTGGTGGGCAGGAGGCAAATAAAATGAGATGGAAATCACAGACTGAATGAAATAGAAGTGGAATGATCTACCAAAATTTCCTGAAAGCGTTACCAAACTCTTTCACTTTCAGGCTTGGCATTACACCTTTGACAGACAAATTTGGATATTACACTGAGGTGCAGAAGAATCATTAATAAATCATTGGCCAGCCCATCCCACCATGGACAGCCAGGTCAAGCACCTAGCCTTTTCCTCTTCTTCCTCTCAGCTGCTTCTTATATTCCGTTGCATCCCTGCCAATCATGCAGAAATGATGAATTTGAAGCAGCAGGCTCATAAATGCTGAGGCTGGCTTAGAAATCATGAGAATTAATGGACTCTGTATTCTTTTCCTTTGACTTCCTGGTTTTGGCACACTTAGGCACACTCAGGACATACTGACTGTTTTTCAACATTCATGAGGACTAAAATAAACTCTTTTTCCCTTTCTTATCACGTTCTTTCCCAAGGGACAGAGAAATGGAAGCCCACGTGCTCAGCTCCTGGAACTGGAGTTTGAAGAAAAACCATAAACATCTTGACCTGCACAATGAAGTCATAAGAGCTGGCAACTTTCTGGACTTCATGTTTCAAAAGTCCTTGTTCTTCTCTCATTAACTTACATTATCTAACTTGGCTTCATTGGAAGGGAAAGAGAAGAAGGGAAGGTCCTTTCCCCTACCAGAAGCATTCTTCTTGCTGTGTTCCTTGACAGTTTTGATGGTGGCTACTTCTTCTACCTTGCTTTGGGATGTTGGAGGGTTCTGGATCAGTGTTGTTTAGAAGATAGTAGATCAGTTGGCATAGCTCACTTATTCGGGTGTGATGGGTGATACTGGGCTAGAGCACCCAAATTGCTCTTACTCCTCCAGGTCTCTTGATACTTTGCACCTTTCTGTGGCAGGATGTTGTCCCTAGTTTGGAAGAAGAATGGATACCACTGGGCTCTGAGCTGAATTACATCATCTGGGTTAACTAAAACAATACTCCAAAAAAGCACTCGTCATGTTCCCATGGTAGAGCAGGGTGAGATTTACATCAGATGACGAGATGGCTCTGCAATGCCAAAGGCCCAGAGCCACTCAGTATTAACTTGCCTTTGCTTCCATGAGTGCATTTGACTTCAGTGGAACTCAAGAGCTGAAATGCCTTCCTGGAGGTGGGCCAAGATTGCTATTTTATCACGATCCCCTCTTGCTTGTCCCTGTAGAACTATAGGATTGCAGGGGGGTGAAGGGGGAGACAACATTTTCTTGTCACTGATGAAAAAGGAAATTGTTTTAACTGGGCACAGAGAAAAAGAAAACTCTTTTCTCCCTGTGGTAACAATAAAATGTTCTCAGGCATTTCCTCATTGATACTGCAGCATCAAGCAAGCATCAGTGGGGCTCCGCGGGTTCATAACCCAACAGCATTTGGCGTCATGCAGGTTCTATGGATCTGTTCCAGGTTTTTGCTACCACAAAGAGTCAGATTTCCGACCCAGCTTCAAGGGATGGTGATTAAGGGAACTATTTCTAAAAGAGAATATATATTTTACACCTTTTTTGCTATAACTTAGCAGATCAACTAATTCCCCCACCCGGTTCTTGTGCATCACTGTTCATACATGCCTTTTACCAGCTGGTACGTAAGTAGCTGATCAATGTACATTCTCGTTACTTGAACTAATGTTTCTTTATGCAATGATGGTCCCTAATATGTTGCATGTGGTTTCCATTTGGGGCTTTTTGGGATCTTTTCCAGAAAGTTTCAGGTCATTACCTCAAACCTTCCTCAGCTGAAAACGGATTGAGGTAATAACCCACAATATCCTGGAGGAGGGTGGAAAATAACAAAGAAAGGAAAAGAGAGAAAGAAAAATTCCTATAATGCATTGAAGACAAGAGAATGAAAACTGCATGCAGGATAGATAGAAGGAATGTGGCCTTTGGCCCTCCAGCAAAGGTGTCATAAAATGTGCTGGATTGAAGCAATATGTCAAAATGCAAAATCTTGGGCAAGCAAAACAAACTGTACAAACCCCAAACCACTGGGACCACCGCAAAGTGGTCGGCTTGATCCCCAGCCCCTGCTCGTCTTTCACCTACCAGAGCTGAACGTTAATTAGTTAAGAGGTTTCCTTGGAATTCGTTGGAATAATGACTGGATTTTTTAAGATGAAAGAGAAACAGAATGCGCCGTGTGCTAAGAAACCGCTTAAAAAGCTTCTGGTGGGATGGGGGTGGCTCAAAAATATCACAAAGACTCACTAGCAAAGGAAGGTCAGTTTGAAGTTTAACTTAATCTGAGTTCATTCTCCATCTCAGCTGACACTATACCTCTTTCTATTCACTCCTTTTTCCTCTCCCCATCTGAAAATTGCCTTGCCTGCAGGAAGTACCATTTACATCCACTTTGTGTTTTCTGGTTGGGAGTCAGATATCTACCAACTAAGCTAACTGACCCCAGGCTTCGGCCAAAATCGTTCAGCACCTACAGCCCTTTTCGAGGTGGGGAAAGGACCCCCCTTGGAAGGGGGGTGTGTGTTTTTATAGCCCCAACACAAGCAAATAACTTTAAAATTGCGCTTTTCCGAAGGACTGAACACTAAATGCTCACCTGGGGTTAGAGGTGATCAATGATTTTGGTGACCAGCAGTGGATGCCCTGGGTATTTTTGTGAAGCTTTAACTCAAAAACTATCTGCAAAGCTCTTTCAGGTGAGATCTGAAATGGTCTATTTGAAATGGTAGAGAATGAAGCCTTCCTGCATGGAAAACTATGGGTGGTACTGTGGGTGGAAAAGGCTGTATCAAAGCAGGTTTGGAAGTGGCTTAAACTACTGATTCTGCTGAAGGATGGATGGAGCTGTTTGCCTTTGTTGCCTTGTTTTCGTGTTGCTCGCCTGATGGAGTGAAAATAATTCCTTTTACTTGAAAGAATGGGGTTAGCTGGATGGATGTTGAGGACATGACAGGAGTTGCTAAATCCCCTTCAATCTATCTACAGCTGGTGTCCTCCAAGTGTTCATTAAAGCATTGAAGCAACACCATGTCAACAGGTAGAGGTGAGGACTGATTTTTACCCTGCAAATCTCATATTTCCAAAGCATCAAGCTGGCTCTGGATATCTACATCAGAAGCCGCTCTGGGTATCTACATCAGAAGCCTTTCTGGGGACCTTGTTTTCAGTAAGTATTGAATAACCCGTGTTAGAAGCAGGTCCCTCATTGCCTGCCCCCTCCACCAGTCAAAATTCAGTTCGAAGCCCTTTTTCTCTGTTTTTGTAAAGCAAATATCACATACAGCCAAGCAGTGCTCTTTCATCCGTGGCTCTGAAGTGATGGGAAGTGAGGGACTGAACTCCAAAGCACTAGGGATCTACACACTCCTAAATGCTTGAAGAGATGCCTCTCCCTTCTCTGCTCTTAGTCCAAACCATCTTTACAGCTAATGTATTTTCTTAACATCCACAAGTAACTGCTATAGCATTCCTGTACATCAAAGACCAACATCTTAGAGCTTTCTAAGACTTGAGACAAAAGACAATGTTTTGTATCCAAGGACAGCACACATTTCCTTCGTCTTCTCATTCCTCCAGTATGCTAAGGTGCTTGTGTGTGTCATCACCTGCCAGTACTGTCCAGCACAGCCATCCAAAAAACCATGAGCCCACCTTAGGAAGTAATGAAATCAACACAAGATTCAGGAGGTGTTTCTGGGACAAGACACATCTTGCTTTTCCTTTGTCTTCTGGTTTCTATGGAGCATCAACTCACTCCAGGCTGATTTTGTACCTCCGGCACTTGGACTGCTTAGACATCCATTTCCATTTGTGATGAGTGATTCCTACAGCCGGTTGCATTGATGATGCCTCCAGGAGACACTTCTATTGAAAGAGAATCTTTTAAATCACTCCTTGCTTCTCATTTAAGGCTCATTTCTCCAGAAATTAAGCTCTTTATTCTCTTTAAATGCAAGATTGTATTTCAGGACATCTCTCCACTTGCTCGTCATGGGCTTTAGGAATACTACAGAATAGCATGGAATTCACACATAAAAACATACTGAGAACAGCTAAAATAATTTTCCAGATTGAGCACTGTGCTTGGTAGATTTGAAAAGAGAAAGAATATTTGGAGGGTGTGGGATATTCTATATTTTGGACCAAAAGGAGAAGATTTTTCTGTTGTGTGATGCATGCTCTTAGAAATTAAAAAAAGAAGCCTCTATCTCTGGTTCTGGATCCTTTCTGCAATTGTAATCAAATCCACATGCTTTTTACTACAATCTGAATCCAGAAACATGCCAAAAAGCCTGCAGACAAACCAGTTTTCGATTAATAAACAGTTTTAGATCGTAGTGTAACTCCAGGAGGGAATATTAGCTCATCTGACCTGTATATTGCAGGCTTTTTAATGGTACCCAGTTATCTGCATATTAAGCCCAGCAATTTGTGTTTGACTGCAGCTCATCCTGAGTAAAGAAACCTGTCTGTTTTCAAAGACACAAGAGACATCTTCCACTTCCTTTGGTGTCTTTTTCCAGCACTGACTGCACTTACTTCCACACGTCCATGCTTTATAATCTGAATTTGTCATGCCTTGTCTATGAGACATCTGCTCACATTAGCTTTGCTCTTTCTGCACTGCATGAGAGCCCCAACAACCTCTGTTCTACTCCACAAGATGCCTTACATGGAAATCAAGTCACACTTCAGTTAGTCTCTTGATGGCTAAGCAGACTGAATAGTTGAATTTCTCACTATATGATATTTCCATTTTCTCTTGTTTTTTCAGCATCATAAACATAAATTCTCTGCTAACTCTAACCACCTCTAGAAGTTGGGCATCTACACTACATAATTTTCCAGGTCCTTTTTGGGTGATGGGTTTATCTCCAAGTCGGATGATTTTTGTCTGCTGTGGCTATGTTTAGTAGTGCAAGTCAACACATTTGCCTGCTATGCAACTAAAGTCTGTTGGGATAAAACCTCTCTCCTGAGGCTTGGAGAAATGCCCTGGAGGCCTGAAAAGAACAGGTAATGAAGAAAATGCTTTGTAGTGAGAGATTTAAACCTGGTCTGGTGATGATCCTGCATATTTGCTGCTCAATAAAGAAAAGCCTGAAAAGCTCAAACAAGTCATCTCCCCATTCTTGCTCACCAGCACCTTTCCTGATGGAAAGGAGCAAAGCTGAACCAGAGATATGAAACCTTTCTCTTCCATTTTGAGTTACTTCAAAAGTGACTATCAGAATAATGCCCCAAAAAGGGGAAATAATTTCTCCTCTTTTCCAGTTCTTCACTCATCCTCTTTTTCCTCTGCACCCTTCTCCAATTTGCTTGACAGACAACAGATTTGAAAGAAACTACCACAAAGGCTCACACTGCCTTTGTTGAAAACCCCAGATCTTCAGACAACCAGAATCAGTCCTAAACCCAATATAATCAGAACTGCAAGTGCCTCACTCTTGCCTAGGCAGACCTTTCGTCATGAACAAGGCAGCTTTGAGATGAGGTAACGTCTGAGGACAAATTGTGTTGGATTTGTGTGGTGAGGTTTTGGTAGCAAGGGGCTACAAGGGTGGTTTCTGTAAGAAGCTGCTAGAAGCTTGCCCCATATCCAATAGAGCCAATGCGAGATGGACCCAGAACTGGTGAATGCCAAGGCCATCAGTGATGGTGGCAGCACCTATGGAAGAACATGTTTAAGAAGGGGAAGAAGTGGAGGACTGTCTCCTGTGGGAAAGACCTCATAATGGAGAAGGGGAAGAAAGTGAGGAGTCCTTCCTTGAGGAGGAAGGAGCAACAGAGACAACATGTGATGAACTGACCACAGTCCCTATTGCTACTGGGTGGGAGGAGGTGTAGAATTCCGGAGTGAAGCTGAACCTGGGAAGAAGGGAGAGGTGGAGGAAAGGGTTTTAAGCTTTGGTTAAAAGGTTTATTTGTCGTTATCCTATTCTGATTTGATTTGCAATAAACAAAACTCATTTCCCCTAAATTCCCCAATTTTCCATGATGGAAATTAGTGAATGATCTCTCCCTGCCCTTATGTTGACCCACAGGCCTCTAGTTGTCTCTTCTCTCCCCTGTCCAGTTGAGGAGCGGAGTGATAGAGTAGCTATTGTGGGCACCTGACATAAGCATAACATGGTGACTTCTTTACCAGGAAGGTCTTTGTGAAGAGAAGCACTGGAGCGCCACAGCTCCAAGTGACTTTCTCCAGTCCTTATGGCCCAAACACTGTGTGCTGAGAGCTACCCAGTGGTTTTGGTGCATCCACAAAGGTCACCTGCTGACATCTAACAGCATATATATAAGCAATGGGGAGAGATGGGGCTGTCCAAACTCATAATCCTGACAAACGTGCTTTCTGGGGTATCCCCAGTGCATGACTCTGAAGGAGTATCATTCTTCAGTCTTGCCTTTGCAAACTCAGTCCTTTGTAAGGAGACCCCCTGAAACCAGCTCAGGTTCCCCCTACACAGAGAGGACCTATCCGTCTGCCTTCACTCATCTTAAAGTACTCTTAAGCAATGTGTTTCCCTTCGTGGTCTGTGTAACACAGTATTATTTCCTTCTTCATGTGTTTCTGCTCCTTCCCTGGTGTATCCCTTTATTTGTTTATTGAATTATCATTTGAACTTGCTTCTGCTTCTTTTCAGAGACCTCCAAATTATTCTTCCTATGCTAATCTTCACCTTCCTTTCAGGCCCCACGTTGGCCTGTGCTGCCCTTTAAGCCTACTGAGGCTTAACAACGATGAATTGAATTTGCAAACTCTTCCAACTCTTCCTAGTTTTCTGCAGTAAAGCTCTCCATGCATTTTAAGATCACAATCACGATTCCTTCGGGCGTTTTACATTCCCTCCGAGTCAGCTGAGCAGAGGTCAAAGACATTCAGAATTGCCTCTTCCAGCACTTCATTCCTCCCATGCTTTGCAAATCCAGCAGAGCTGTGTTTCTTTGTCTGAGATGGTCTGCCTTCAGATCATCCCTTTTGCTCTTATCTACAGCTTTATACCAGACCTTGGCTATTACCCAAGTGGCACCACGCACAACTGCTTCTACTTCAACACACCCTTGCTAGCAATCAGCACCCTCTCTTGCTCTCCTCTGAGTTTAAATTGATTTAAGTCATTCAACTTTCAGTCTTCTCTTATACTTCCTGTCATCTGAGTGACATTTTCTTTTATGACTACAGTCTCAAAGGAGATCAGAAATAGCCCATAAACCATCATTTTTGGCACTTTGGTACTTCCTTTGGTCCAAGTCCTTGGCAAACAATATAATTTAAGCTTCAGCATGAATGTCCAGTCCAGTTACATCAAATAGAGTTTGCTGCAACATGAACTAACTTTCTACTGTGGGTATTTCAATCCTATGTGCTGTGACAGGAGCTGGCAGAAGTTACCTGTATCATTTAATATTTATATCGCTTCATTGGCCAGAAGTCCCTGCTAGGACCCATCCATATGGATGTTTTGCAAACTTGAGCTGATGTGAAGCCTGCTGAACTCAGTCTTCCAGTGACATCCAAGGCCAGTTGCATAGATGTTAAAAAGCACAATAACAGATCCAGGGCGGGATGCACAGGTACAGGTGCCTTTTCATTCACTGGTCCCTTTCATTTACATAAGAGAACAAACATTTGGCTGATAGCATCTCATCCAACATGGTACTTTGCTCTTCAAAGTCACCAGTCTTAAGCCTTCATTCAGCTATGAACATTGCAATACCAGCTTAGAGTAAGAGCTGCTGAATCTGGTAGCCTGATAGGAGTGAGACTGCTGTACTTCCATGTCCCCATAGTCCCTACATCCACCACTGCCATACATACACAGTACATATGCATGTACCTACATAAACATTTCTGTCTTTCTCTGGGGAACTACAGCCCTGACAGTTGACCTTGAAGTTATGGAGCAGAACATCTTGAGTGCCATCATGTGGTATGTACAAGACAACTAGGTGATCAAGCCCAATCACCATGAGTTTATGAAAGATGGGTCCTGCTTGACTAACCTGATCTCCTTCTAGGACAAGGTGACCCACTTAGTGAATGAGGGAAAGATGGGCTTCAGTAAAACCTAGGTCTGACCAGCAGCTGACCACCAGATCTGAGGGTCTGCCCTGTAGCTGGCTTGGATTCCCAGTTTCCTCCACATGCCAACTTGCCTTTGACTCTCCAGTATCTGGCCTAGCATTATGGACACTCTAATACCTGGCTTCTAAGCTTCTCCTCCCTCTCTCCACCTTTGGTCTTTTCCCTTAAATATAATGTAAAACTTGCACAACCCCAGAGGCTTTTTTCCTCAGCATCTCATGAATCTCATACACTGTAGGCTGTGATCTCTCTATGTCTGCAAGGAGACCTCGTGTCTCCTTTCTTGGGTGGTTTCACATAAGGACTATGGGTTTCACATCAGGACCATGAGTGTCACAGCAGGAACATGGGCTGATCCTCCTCTTTATGGGAGTAACAAACAACATTGGGGTTGATCTGGTGGCGGTCCTGCATTTCCTCTCCCTATGATGGTTCATCTGCTTCTCTGAGCCTGAAAAGATGAGCTTTTAATTGCACAGCCTAAGAGATGAATGTGACAGGCATGTCAGTCACTGTTGGACCATGTAGAAGTTCACATAAGCAGAAAAACAGGAAAAAAGCAGGAAAACCTACCTATGGTCTAGTGTGAGGTGTCCCTGCCTGTGGCAGGGGGTTGGAACTGGTTGATCTTAAGGTCATTTCCAACCCAAACCATTCTGTGATTCTATGTGGGACAGTTTAAAACAACCAGGACTGCAAGGTGGCCCTGGGAAGCAAAGCTCTGGGTAGAGTTTGCAACCAACAGTGCCCTCACTCTCCTGTCAGTGATGCCAATCCCTATCGGATGTCTGGCAACCGCAATCACACAAATGAGGTTTCTGCACATAAAGTAAACCAAGCCAGAGATCCTCTCTCTTGATAAAAACCCCAAACAAACAAAGCAACAAATCAAGGGAAAGAATTTTCTGGAACAGCAAAAAAGCAGGATCTCAGTTTTGTCCTGAAACTGAAATTTCCAGCCTTGGAAAAATCCAACAGAAACAGAAAAATTCCTTTAACCTTTGCAAAAATCTGTTCCCTTTTGCCAGTAAAAGCCATTCCTTTGCAGCACCGTGTGGGTAATTTGCCTCTACATCTTGTTCATCTGTCACCTCATAGGCTTCACATTTTGCTGTGTTTTCAGCGCTGGTCTGTATATAAGAAAAGGAGAGGGGGGAGAAAAAGGAGGCACAGATTTTGGCAGGAATCCCTGCCTGGAATGAATATAAAACCTTGTTTTATTTAAGTGATCTGGTTGTGAGAGAGAGAGAGAAGGGAAACAAATAAAGATAGGGTTTTTTTAAAAGCGAGTGTGAAAGAAATTCCCCAGAGAGACAAATAAAGGACTTTTTTATTGCTAACAACACATGTTCTGGCTGGAGCTTTGCACGTTGTTAACCCACCTTGAAACCGGTGGGTTTAGTTGTTGGTTTGGGTTTGGCTTGGTGGGGTTTTGCTTGAAATCTTTCTCCTGTCTTTTGAATTGTTGCAGTAAGGAGGAAAAGATAATTAAAACCCCCAAAACCCAATACACACACCCCAAAACCCCATCTCCCTTCTTGCTGCTTGTTTGGATGAGGGGGTGATTTCATTTTGTCCCCTCGTTACATTACTAAACTGGGGTGGCTTTATG
>JAVHNF010020185.1:0-13256 GCA_034783455.1 Micropsitta finschii | reverse complement strand
CAAGCAAATGCTTTGTTCTCAGTTTTTCTATGTTTGTTTTATAAATCGTTCCATTCACATATTTCAAAATTCCCCAAATGAGACTGAGAATTTTTTTCTCCCCCTTTCTCTCTTTTTTTCCTAAAGGTTGCATAAATATTTCACATGTATCTGCCTTTAATTAAATTATAACATTGTAAAGTGGCAAAGAGTTTTCTCGTTCCCCAAATTAGACATGAGAACCACAAACAAATTAATTTGTGTCTCAGGGTTTTGACTGGGCCTCTTGGCCTGCTCCAGCACTAACACAGGCACTCGTGACCCTCTGGATTTCAAACGCCTCAGGGTAAAAAGCAATTATAAAAACATGACTCTCCCAGATCAGCTTTCGAATCTGCCTTGTCTCTGTTTTATTGATGGGAGATTGAAGGAAGATTCAAATCAGCCATCCTTCAATTCTTTACCAGCAGCAAAATACAGAAATCATTAGCTTTTTCTGTGTAAATGACTTTGTCCTGCTTTATTATTCAAAATTGGCTGGGTATTTGACTTAAAAAGCCCATGCTGAATATTTATTTCTAGTTTTAGTACTTGTAAATAGTACTTTGCTTTGCACCTTATTTTCTTTTTCTTTCTCAGAATATATTTTCATAACAACTAGAACAAGAACTAATTAATCTGTGTATTTTTAACAGCTAAATGTGCTATTAAAATAGCTAATATGCACAGTGACTTAAATTAGGACTATCTTGCTCTCATAAGTCTACTGTTACTGTAAGGAAATCCTATTGCACAACCATTTAAAAAAAATCAATGAAAAAATTAAACATCTGTTTGATTTTACTTCTCTGCCTGGTTATTTGTGTTCATTTACCGGTAAGAAAGTGTGGGATGAGAACAAAATATTCTCTTTAAATCCCAGCGTAATTCTGTACGCTCATGGTGGCAAGTTTAACCAGTTCCCCAAAATGGGTAAAGTGTTTGGTTTAGAGGCAGGGGAGTAGGGAGAAGCAGTGGGAATTGCTGTAGGTGCAGCCAGGCTCAGAGAAGGAGCTGGTCTGTGGTGTGATTGTTTTTAATGAGTCTGAAAGGACTGGTGTATCAACACCAAAAGCGTGTGCGGCATGAGGACGCAAGGGTCCTCAAACCCAGGTACCCAGCAAGGATGGTCCTTTGCTATTTGAATCATTATGGGGGGTCAGAACAATGATCTTTAAGATCCCTTCCAAGCCCAACCTTTCTATGATTGTATGGTTCTATGATAACATCACTTAAAGCACCACATAAGATTTGTGCAGCTCCAGAAGGGAATGTGTGATGTGAGCATGTACTTTGCTTGGCAGAAGCTGCCCTTCACTTCATGGACTAAAGAAAATCCTCTTTTTCCACCCAACCCAATGTGAGATGCAGGCAGTGATGCCTGTATGTGGGTTCATGCCAGGCTGAGGGGGGTCTTCTTATTTCTCTTTCCATTTGGAATAACATGCAGGTTTGACTTTGATTTCAGTCCAAGTGAGGGCACAGTCCACGTTGTGAGTGGGTCAAGTTTCAGAGGCATCAGATAAATATGATAGACTCCAGGCATAAAAATGGAGCTCAGCAGCTTGTGTACAAGTGAGCAGACCCTCCAGCCAATCTGTCACCTGTCTAAATCCTCCTGGGTTGGTCCTGCAGTTAGAAATGCCGAGTAGCTCAGATGAGGGCTTGCTTAAATGATACAAGGCAGACATTCAATTTTAAGAAGCTGGAGCATTATTTTTGGAACCCTAGGATGTGTACAGAATTTAAAAAGCCTAAAGCTATAATGTTTTACTGCTCCTTTGATAAAATTTATATTTAATCATATCTTAAAAACTGTTCTCATTCTGCCACTTGATGTTACCAACCAAGCGGAACCCATCAATGCAACACTATCAGCCTTTCTTTTATTTCATTCCCTTACAACTCCTTTTTAATGGTACATACGTTAATGAATTATGGTGGAGTTTCTGTGGAGTACATATGAAAATTGTACCAAAGGTGGGCCTGTTACCCACAGGTGTTTCATTACCTGGTTGCAACCAGAGTGCTGAATCTGACCCATTTACATTGGAAAACCTCCAACTCGCAGACCGGTCTCTGTGTCCTTTCTTTTGAAGCTGAGTTTTCCAAAGTTGGGAGCAGTGGAGTTTTTCTGTTGTCCTCAGATCTTCATCTAAAGCTTTTCATTAACAGGTAGGTTTTAGGAAACCTTTCTAGAGGAGGTGGGAGCTCTATGTGTGATGACTGGCAGCCTGGGATGATGGGGACGAGCAACTCATTGGTAGCTTGGCTGAATTTCCAGTGATGCCCGTTTGCTGCTGGCAGTTAGAAGATTACACAGGGATTTGGGCAATGAGATACCTGCCTCTTTATCAGATTTGTCTCTTTAAAACAGTAGTTAGACTAATTAAAGCCTTTGCTGAGCTTTCCCTGCAGCTACACCTGTTAACTCTGCTATTGCAATGTTGTTGGATGTGTGTGTCTGGGGATACACGTTGGCCTTCAATGCATTGTTCATGTTACTTGTGGCAAGAATGAGTTAAATGCATTTCTCTCCATTTTTTTTTTCCTCAGAACTGAAACATGTCCAGCAAAGTTGGTGGTCTCCATAAGAAATTCAAACTCTCTGCTGACCAAGTGAAAACACACATGTGCATGTATCAGGCATATACATAATCTTGGCTGAAAATCAGTGTCAGTGACAATTTCACTCAGTGAAATCTTAATTTTGATCCCTGCTCTTAAAAATCATGTTTGTTTCAGGAATTTTACTTAGAAGACCTTTCAGCCTTTCAGTACAAGACTGACTTCTCCAGTTGTTAATAATTCTCCCTTACAATAGGAAGACACTCCATTTTTATTCCCATATAAATCTGAATTAAAATTCAGATTTATTCACATTCACATGCCAGAAGGTTTGCGTTTTTTGTTTCGTTTCGTTCCCTCTTCTCTCAAGTATCCAGCATGGACCACCTCTGCTAAAGACACTGGACTAAAAGGACCACTGGCAATTGCAAGTGCCATTTTCTTTCGTTTAAATAGAAATGATTTGTTCTTATTCTTGATAAACACATAAGTAAAAGTCTGGTCTTTTCATTTCTGTCTCTTTTCCTGGAGGACTGGGGTATCTCCCACTGCTGTCTGTTCTTTTCCTCTGTGTTTTGCAGACGGGGGAATCACATGCAAGGAACAGCTCCACATCTCTGAAGAGACAACATTAAAGTCAGCACTTGACTGCACTGAATTTTACAGGATTTCTCTCCCAAGTATGATATTGATATCTTCTAAGTGAATAGAGTAATTGAGGAAGCTTTCTCTAAATTATTGACTGGGTGTCTAGAGAAGAGACGAATAGAAAATATCTTTATCCCTGATAAAGGTTTAGGTGAATTGAGTTAATCTTCTGGCTTCTGATGTGACCCTTTCCAGTATTATTTTGGGTGAGCTTTTCTGTGCCAAGCCTGCGAGGAGGCTGGGAGTGGGAAGAAAGGAAAGATAGCCTAATTTTGGTACTGAGATTTTTTCATGTTTCAAGATAATTTTTCTATGAAAGCAGGAGAGAGGAGCAGGGAGTTGAATTAAAAACATAATAACTTGGCACTGCCTTGCCTTCCTGTTTGTGGTCTCTTAGCATTTTACAATAATGATTAGAGTGGTTTGGATAGAAAAGTTTGGGGGTGAGATGTTGGAGGACAGCCCCATTTGGAGACATTAACATCAGCAGGAGTAGAGACCCAAGTAAGATCCTGGCTGGGTGAGCAGTGCCATCACGTCGGCTCGGGGACATTCCTGGTCTGCATGCATTCAATGGGATGTATCTGCAGCTCGGAGCTGCTGGGAGAGGCTAAAAGCATCTCAGCTTACTTCCAGGCTTGTTTTTTGGACAGCCTGAACTTGTTCTGGAAGGAAAAAAAAACACCCAACCCCCCAAAAAAGGTAAGGGAAAACATATAAATAGTTCTGTATTTATAGGAGAAGTTTAGAAGGAAGGAAGAAACTGTGACAGGATTTCTTCTTCCAGTAACGTCTCCTTGCATCATTTCAATACAAGGAGACTTTAAATATCTGCTTTTCTGTATATGTAAAATTACTGCGATACAAATTTGATCACATTTGCAAGGATTAAAGGGCTTGATCTGCAGAATGCATTCTCTTCCTAAGCATGACAAATGGAAGCAATTTACAGATGGCTTCTGAATGTTCTTCTGAAATTATTTTCCTGTTCTGTTCTAGTTTGTGCTTTTTTTGTTGTTAGTTTCTGGTTTTGTTTTTCTTTCTTTTTCCCCTCATGTGTGCCACTAAAGATGTTTTTAGATATTTAAGCAATCATAATGTCAACAGAGAGGCTTAAAAAAAGACACTGCATAACTATCGAGTAGCCGAATTACTCATGACTGACAAAAGAAAACAAAGTCAGGCCTGAAGGTATTTAGAAAGCAACTTTTTGCATCCAGCCTTCATATTCTCTTGGTTTTGGGCATCTCTGTATTTCCATTGTATTAATTTTATTCCACCCCCCCAACCATCCCTTATATGACACAAAAATCAGTGTGCGCTATGTGAGTACACCTTCCTAAACCTATTACTGGTTTAATGCGTTAATGATTTCGTAAACACATCTTCAAGGCCAAAAAAAAGTAGCAGGATCTTCCCAAACATCCAGGTTGTTACATAAAATTAAATTAAATCCAATACAGACTTGAACATTTTGTCAGTTTCTGGTTCTGTGAAGCCTGTCCACTTCTTCACTTTTACAAATTGACTAAGCTATTTCATATCTGAGAGGACCCGGGAGATTTGCAGACGAGATGCCTACCTTTGAAGAAGTTCTCTCTCCTCTAGCACACACTTGTTTGCTGACTCCACTGGTCAGTCTTCAAGGTCATTAATGTTTGGAAATGGTCAGTTAAAGAAGAGCTAATCATTTTCCTCCTCTGTCCCCTTACGTTCAGATTTCGGTCCCACCTGGGCTCAGGCAGCGATTCCCTCACATCTGTGTTTTACCAATTTCAGCCACACCGTGTCCTTGTCCAGGGCTTCTGCATCGGTCGGTACGAATGAAACGTGCTAAATGAGCGTTTGCACACTGCAATAATTGTGTTTTTCTTCTGAGGACGTTACAGAAAAGCCGATTTTATCAGCACATCCTAAAGTGGGTTTCCTGAGTAAAAACAACAACACCAGAGGCAGAGCTTAGAGATTTCTGATGCTGTGAAATACTGAGAGTTTTGACATGAAATGAGTACATCAGAAATTTCAAAGTTAGTTGTAACTTCTTGAATTAAATATTTTTGGGTTTTTTTCCTTAAAAGAACCCAGATCTCAAGGCCAAAGCATAGATATCTTTTCAATCAATCATGATCAGGCTTTTCTTTTATAACTACAGAACTAATTTGCTGGGAAATTTAAATAGCAAGAACTGCATTCATTTGATTTAGGATTCTATCAAGGAGATTATGATCCAAATCTTGAATCCACAGGTCCCCTGCAAATAAGTCTTTGGATTAGTGATTGTTGTGACAATCAGTGATTGTTGATAAAACAAAGGGAAGTGTGGGCCACATAAAAGTATTAATAATTAGATATATAGAAGAATCTTTATGTCTTCTGGGTTTTTTTTAACTGATTGAGGAAGATAATTTCAAATCAAGGATGCGCAATGCTCATTTGGATGAAAGAGTTTCTTATGATAATATGTATTTCATGAAAAGGAAATAGTCGTGAGTTGCTTCAACTCCTAATAAAAATAAAGGGAAATAAAATATTGATTGCTTAATGTTAACAAAAAAAGAAGAAAACAGAAAAAGAAAAGAGAGTAAATCCAAGAGCAAGTGGTTTTGCAAAGCTTCCTTTGGTCAATTTTTGAGGGTATTAAAGAAACATCTTGCAGCACGAGGAAAACTCTGTGGCTGAGTGAGCAGAGCTTCGTGATGCCAAAGCCAAAAGTGCCACATCAAGAGCAGGGATGTGACAGGAGTGAGTGTGAGAGGAGAAAAGAGGATTGGGTGATGGAAAGCTTTAGAAAACATCTTTTCAGCAGATAGAGAGATGCTTGTGACTCTGGGTTGTCTTTAGCTGAAATCTTTGTGACAGAAGAGGAAAAAACCAACACCCTTCAATAGCCTTGTAAATCCTGGCCTAGAAAACCCCAGATTGCTTGCTCCCAAGAAAAAGAATCCTTTGCACAATAACTGCACATTTCCAATCAGTCCTCTTGATCCCTGCCTTGCTTATTCCCAAGAATCTGCCAAGTCTGTTGAACTTCCTTATAGTGACCCTCCCATTTAATTCATGGGCCATTTTGTATTTACAGAGTGGTCAATAAAAGCTTTCCAGAGCTGCAAACCTCTCTGTAATGGTTGTCCTGAGCAATACAGCCTGAAGAGCCCCAACAGGAAATTGGTAAAGCAGCAGCCAATTTCCTTTTGCTTTTTTACTGCCTTTTGGTCTTCCTGCTCTGTTCATATCCCCACTGCTGAATTATTCTAGAAATGGTGGGATATTTCCAGCTCCACATATGGAGGAGAGCTCATGCCACTCACAGAATTTTATGCAAGGTTAATCAAATATCAGATTCATTTAATTAATAATAGCTGTTAGGTTAAATCACAAGACTAATGGTGAAATTAGGTTTCTGCTCTGATTTTGTTTCTGTCACGCTGTGTGACTTTGGACCAACTATTTTATTGATGTTTTGTTAGCCTTTCTTAGAATGCAGGCAATGCCTATGTATCTTCCAGGCTGAGGTTATAGGTGCTTTGAAACCTTTGGGTGCAGGGAGCAGTGCAATGCAATAATAGACCTGAACTTCTGCCATCTGCTCCCACAGCTGAACATGGAGAAGAATATCTTTTTTTGAAGAGTGTTATGAAATATTTGAGGTTAGTAAAGCTGCTTCGCACACAAAGGCTGCAACTACGCTGGCAATAACTCATTGGAGCAGATCTGTAAAGTGAAATTGTTGATATTGCAGTACCAGATGTCCACAATAAATGCGTTTCCAGGTTGTTCCCTTCAGGTGATGGTTAGTCTGGTCCCGCTGACTGCAGACCCATTGCTGGCAGGAACACGTCTTCTGGTTTAGTTTCACCCAAAAGAGATCCAGCTTGTGTGCTTCACAACAGCTCTGTGATGCTAACCACATCAGGGAAGTGGGGTCACCTGGGAGATGGCCTTCAACAGCACGCTCCCAACCTGAATTCCATCAATGTCATGGATGCAAAAAGGGACTTTCCTATGCTTGTGCTCAGTGGCGCAGTCACCACCTCCCCCAGCATCCTAGGAGAAAAGCACAGAGCACTAATTTAGATGCCTGGGCTGCCTGTGCAGTGCCTAGGGAGTGTTTAGCATCTTGGAAAGCCCTAGTTGCCAGTGACAGAGAAGGTTCTGAGTGCCCAAACTAATCAATGGGAAATGCTGATGTACCTAATCCCATACCTCCCTGAGTCTCACTTGCGACTCACAGCCTCAGTCCGCTGTTTAAAGTAGCTAGTTATATGAATTTTCCCCCAAAATAAGCAGAATAGAGGAAAAAAATAAGCAAGTTGTGGTGGCTGAGTCTGCTTTGCTATGATACCATAATGGCCACAGCACAGTTTTGGTCTCTGCTCTCATAACATTTCTGTATTTTCTTCAACAACTCCTTAATGTAAACCAAATACCAAGTCCTTGAACTTGGTTAGGGTCTCGTTTGTCTTAATAGAGTGCCCTAATTACTTGTAGGCTACTACATCTACCCATAAGTAGAACATTGTCAGCACCAGGTACATGTTTTGACCTAAAGAGCTAAATAAACCCTGTAAAAATGGCCAGGAAGTTAGACAAAAATTAGACTCTTCTTCTTCCCTGGTTGGTGTGAACCCCTTTGACACTGAGTCCTTGTGTACCAGGGTGGGTTTATCCCTGACTGTGCTTGGAAAGGACAGCTAGTGTTTTCCAGCTGACCGTGCCATAAGTTCCTCCCAGGTATAGGTACATGGATGGGGGCCTCTAGTATAGGATATCTTGACAAGGTGGACACAAAGCTGTATTTGAAATGATTGAACCTAGTTTTTTATGAGTTGAACTGTGCAGGATCTGTTCACGATTAGGCAGGTGATCAGAAACTTTGAAGTGCAAGACTTAGACTTGGTCACTGAACACATCCTATGTGCTGCATCAGTATCCATGTTGTATCCTATTAATCAAAATGATGTTATTGTTGTTGCTCAAGACATGGACATTGCTATAGATCCCAGTGTAAAGGTGTCACTGACGGCAACATTCCCTTAGCCAGAGTACACTGTTTTCTTAGTATTTCCCAGTTTCTTTGTCTTTAGATTGCCACATCTTCCATGTATTATATGGGAATAAGAAATGTTCTAAACTGAGATTATTAGAGAAGAAAATACTGGGGGAGCAGTACCATTTGCATTAATCTTGCTTCACACAGAGATAAAATTCAGGTTTATACATGAAGTTTTCCTGCAGCACTCAAGGCCACCAGTCCTTTGGTTCTGACTTTTTAAGCCTGAGAGGAAAACACAAATCTGAATAACAGTGCTTGTGATTCCCTGAATTTATTCACTTATGGAACAAAATGAAGCACAATCAAGTCTCTCATGTGGAGAAGATTGCAGTCATAAACTCTAAAATGATTACCTGTCTTGTATTATCCTTTGTGCTAAGTTACGTATTGTTTCAAAGCTACAAAAATAACAGCTCTTCTGTCTGATATATTTTCCTTAGTTTTGCCTCTTGGTCATAAAAAGTAATCTGATACTTTTTTTTCTTGCAAGGTTTCTTGTAGGTTTTATCTTTCCTTTAAGTCTTCAGTCTTAAGTTTAATTTTTGTCAGTTAACCTCACACCTCAAATACAGATTTTCTCTTCAGGCTACCGCTTTGATTCTTCCAGTCAGTCCCAAACTTAGTAAAACTATGGATGTGCATATACTTTTTTTTTCCCCATAATTATCAGGTTTATTCTTTGTTTTTTTCTTCTCCCCTTCAGGATCTTTCTGGCAAGGACTGCACTCTCTTGGGTTTCAAGTCTGCAAGAATTACAATTCATTCTGAGTTCAAGCCTCTGTTTAAGACAATGTCCTCAGGGTTATGAGCTATGTTAAATGTCAGAAGGAAAACTACTGTTCTGGGTCTCCTGTCTTTCTGCATTGTATCAGGTGTGTTGTGCAATTTCTACTCCTGTCCCACTTAGACACCCAGACCTTGACCTCACTTTAGTGTCTTCTTCAAGAAGAGGGAGTTTGGTGGGATTTCCCTTTGACATTGGTCATGTTGAAGCATCAGGGCCTCACATACAACCAAAACCGTGGTGTAGGATTGTCATAGTGCAGGCTCAGGTCCCTTATTTATTCCTTTTCTCTTTATGGAAATGACTAAAGCATGACTCAGCCCACTGCTAATTCTGATCCTGAATGAAGCTGACCCTTGCAAAGAAATGTACAGGACCTGCCCACAGCTCTGATTCTTGATGTTGCTTATGTGGATTTTAGTGATCTCTAATGATGCTACAAGGAGAATTAACCTTTTACCTTTTTTTTTTTTTCCTTCATATAAGCTCCTTGTATCTGAAAGTCTTTGCAGAAGCACTTGATACCTGAAAGATCAGTCTCTACAGAGCCAGCAGCTTGCTTACCTCATGGGTTGCCAGACCATAGCAAGTGATTGTGAGTTTTTCAGAGGCCCCACCACATCTATCTCACATCACACTTAATCTCCCTCCTTCAGCATGGCACAGCTTGTGCAGGAGGGGTCAAGCTGAGCATGGCAGTGATGCCCCCAGATGTGAGGCCCCAGATCCCAGGAGCACCCACAGCCCCTGACTGGAAACCCCATAGTGCTGCCTGTCTCCTGGCAGAGGAGTCTGAGTGTAGCAAGCATCACATCTTAGCTTTCCAGGCTGGAGGGTCTTTTCCTATTTCTTTTTAAGGAAACATGCTGATAAGATATTTTCTCCCTTCGTGGGAAATGTCAACATTTATGAAAAGGGAGCAAACTGTTTAAATTTTTTATAGACTCAGAAGATTAAGCTTTGGCCAGCTCTAGTCAAAATTTCCCTCGTTCCCCATAAGCAAATGAATTTGAGTGAAAAAGCATGGTTGTCCGTAGTGCTGCACGAAGCAAGCCATCAACTTGTTCCCTGCAGTCCTGCCTTGTTACTTGAGTATGCATAGCAATCTGAGGTGGATCTTTATAGTTCTGTATTTCCAAGACCTCCAGTATTCTTTCTCTCATTTGTTATTTTATTTTGTTACCTGGATACAGCTATGAGTCTAGTGGCACTTTAAAAAACTATTGCTTGTATATGCTCCAATTGCAGTTCTGATGGAGGAGATGAGATAAACCCGTGTTCTCATCTATGCATCTCAGACACAATAAGGAGAGATAAAGAAATGCAAAGAGCATTGCAAAACACTATTTATTACTATTTTCAGTGGTGGTGAGTACTCCAAATGAATCCCTGTGCAGCTGAACTTTCATATATTCAGTGCTGTTGGAACATCAGCAGGCTGTAGTCACTGTTCACCTCTGTATCTGAATCTCTAATGAAAAAGAACACCCAGACCGAGGGTGGGATTTGTTTTAATTAAATATTTGTGCCTTATATCGAGGCTTTAAAATAATTGCTGTCCAAAGGTAAGTGATACAACACGGCATATTGAATAGCATTTCCAAATTCCTTGGAATGTGATCACTGAGGAGTTCATTTTCTACAAGGTCTTAAAATACAGCCATGTAGTAAAAACCTTTATTTCATTGTCTGGCTATTCCGCCAAGACCCTTCCTTCCTGGAATGTTTATTAAATTTAGTTTCATGCCGTCTGTAAATATATATATACACACATATACATATATAAATATATTCTTTATTACCTCGGAAGGCTGGGTGGGCTGCCGTGCTCCACCGTGATAACCCACCACCCGCTCGGCCAGGACTGCAAAACGTAGTCGGCGACGGTTGTCCCATAGGCAATTGATTTGGATTTATGGCTCCCGGCGGCAATTCGCAGCTGGAGTTGGGGGGGGGGATGGATGCGGCGCAGACGGGCTGCCGCCCTCCTCCGCTTACTGCCGCACCCGCGCAGCACGGCTACCGCCTGCTCCCGACTCGGCCGGGTGTGCAGGGGCCCCTCCAGGAGAGGGGAGGCTGCAGATACAGGGGGCCAGACCCCGGCCCCCCCCCACCCCTCGGAGGAATTAGGGCCGGTCTGGGACCCACAGCCGGCCCCGGCTCCACTCCCCCAGCGGCGGCATCTTCCCGCTCGTGACCGGGCAGGTTGTCCCAGTGGGGTAAATTAGTGGTCCTGCCTAAGAGGGAGACGTCCCCTGCAGGGGAAAGACACGGTGGCACAAGGACTGGGGTTTGGACAGGGGTTCTCAGGGTACTCAACAGGCAGCGTGCTCTGCCTGGGGCTGGGTCCGTGTTGGGCCATCTGGTCCCAGCCAGGTCATTTCTGGGTAAACCTTGCCCTTCTCGGAGTGCTGGGAGGCGAGAGAAGGCTCCCCGGGCACTGACTCGAGCCCACAGCCTGGCCAGCTCCTGTCGCGAACCCCCAGAATGCCAAAGAAACATTTTCACCCAGGACATGCCCGAGGCGATGCTGTCCCGGCGCAGCGAGCATCCCGCGGGAGCAGAAAGGGATCCCGACTCTCCTTGAAAACCGTCGGATCCCACTCGGGGGGCAGCTCCAGCGCTTACACAAATATTTTTCATCCCTGTTTCCTTTGTGCGAGCTGGTTTCTGCTGGGTCCGAAATGGGAAAAGCGCACTGCTTGCAGCAGCGCGGCTCTCCCGGCCATTTCTGGGGGCAGATGAAAAGGACACTCTCCCCAAAACCCCGAGTCCCAACTTGGGAAAAAATAACTAATATTCCAAGGCGACCTTTCCATTCCCTGTAATTACCTCCCAACTCATTCCTCTAAATTAAATGCTGCAAGTGATTTGAATCCTTGTAAAGCAAAAAACCAAGTTCCATCGAATTAGTTGTAGCCTGCCTGCTTTCCCCAGTGACTGCATCTATTAACATTATAATCTTCAACATCATTTTTTATGTAACACTATTGTTAGTAAATCAACTCCTCAGGTCCACAGAGACGCTGACCCCTGGCAATTCAGTGAAAGTGTAATTATCTCCCCGAATCTTGGACAGATTTAAGAGATTACATTTCAACTAAATCTATATCAATGCTAATTTTTTCCAGACTCCAGGTGCTAGGCTCTCCGAAATGCTGTTTCTGCCCAGCAGAATGGGTTACAAAGAGGAGAGGGCTTGCTGTGTAGAGGGCCAAAAGAAATGAAGCCCCACATAAAATTACACCTATTTTTTGCTACAAAACCTGGTTCTTGTATGGCAAAGTTAAACAAAGCAGCTATGCTAAATTAGCGTTAAATAAAGGCTAGTTTAATGCTCGGTTACAGTCAACTGGTGTATATTTGATGGCTAATTGTCTATCAAAATTAAAAAGAAAAGAACAAATGATTCGTTATAAGAAGGTGTTAAAAGCTTCGACAAAAGGACATTTCACAAATATAATATCTGTGGATGGTGAATTGTCCTTTTGAAGCTTTTTTAATGTACTAAAGGCCTGGGACTCCCTAGATATGAATAATGGGGACAAACGCACTCTTTTATTCAGAAAGAGCCTCTTTTAAACCAGGCGCTCTAATAAACCGGCAAGGACAATATTCCGGGAGGAACCGGGACCGGCGTTGCTGTGATTTCCGACGGCCACTTACATAAATAATACCTAGGCAGGAAAAAGGCATTTGAATGTTATTTGGTTTGCGCTCAAAGAGACCTAAGCGCCTTCCCGGGGGAGAGCAGCTCTGACTTGCAAAGCAACCGATATCAGCGGGGAGAAAACAGTATTTGTAGGGCTGCGGGGACGCGAAGGGTACGAGGATGAGGACGGGGACGGATCCTGCCTCCGTGCCCCCGGGCAGGGGACGTGCGGGGCCTCCCGCCCCGCGTTTATTTCTTTATCGGGGTAATGGGCTAGGAAATATGTAAAGAAAGGGGGAGCGGGAGAGCCACAAAAATAAGAGGCAAAAATGGGACCCCCTCAAAAAACCTCCTGTGCGAAGCTGATTCAAGAGGATGGCGGGGAAGCGGGCCCCGGGATAGCCCCCGCCGGCTCGGCGGGAGCAGAACCCTGAGAGGTCGGTCCGTGTGGGGAGGGAGCGGGTCCGCTCCCCGGCGGAGGGTGTGTGGGAGAGCCGGAGTATGCAAAAAAAGCCTGACTAAATCATGCAGCA